>JAFVLL020021943.1:0-14676 GCA_021397915.2 Tor tambroides
TAGGTGTAGGGTTGGTGTAGGACGATAGAAAATACGGTCTGTACAGCAGAACAATATTACGCCTATGAGAGTCCCCACGAGGATAGCAAAACAAGAGAGTGTGTGTGTGTGTGTGTGTGTGTGTGTGTGTGAGAGTGTGTAGGAATGTTTGGAAGCATGATGGGAAGGCAGATGGTCTCTTCATAAGGGACGTCTGGTCCAGATGGCCAGTGTGTATTGTGGTGGTCCAGTGACTTACGCACTAATCTCACAATACACGCAAACGCTGAAGTGCCAAATAGTCGAATGTGTAACTGCACACAAACCTTCTGATGTGCTCTTCTCGATCTGCATGTGCTGATATCTCCTCTTGGTCTTGTGGTCTAGCTGGGAAGGCTCTTGTTTTCTACTGGTTCACCGCTGGATATTTCTGCATTTGCTCTGGACCTTCAGATAAAGCAGCAGAGGCGGGCAGTGAAACAACTAGAGGACGAACTAAAACATCAACATTTTCAGCTACTGATCTAGCAAGATGAGCGGCACACTGTTAGCCCTTCTCTGTCTGATGGGCCCCCTGCTGGTTCGGGGCCAGAATGACACGGAGCCCATCGTGCTGGAAGGGAAGTGTTTAGTGGTTTGCGACTCCACTCCGACCACAGAACCCGCCGGGAGCGCTTTGGGAATGTCGGTGCGCTCCGGAAGCGGCCGCATCGCCTTCTCGGCTGTGAGGAACAACAACCACGAACCGTCGGAGATGAGCAACCGCACCATGACCATATACTTCGACCAGGTACACTGTAAAAAATAAATAGTTGAGAAAACGTAAAAAAATAAAATAAAATAAGGCAACTTGATGAAGTAAGACTTATGAGTTCTCTCAACAATAGTTTTTTAGTTCTTCTCAGTTAAAATACTTTGTTTAGCTAAAGTAAATGTGTTTGTTTATGCAATGCTGATTGTCTAATTTTGCTAATAGAAAAATTCTTGTCACAGCAGTTAAAACTGTCATTGAGATCATTTTTTTTATTTTTTTCTGCTTCCTGGATGAAAAAAAAATTGTAAAAAGTCACCACATTTTCAGTTCTGTGTTTATTTACAAATGACAGTTAATTATTATAGAAACCTAAATGGATACCTTAGTCTGACATGTAGTCAACATAGTTTTTGTTTTATAAAACATCTTACAAAACTAAAATATCCAATAAAGATATGTAAATGCTTGAACAGTCTCTAGGCCTCAAAACTAGACACACAAACCTCAAGAACGGTGGCAATCAACAAACGTTAAAAAGATGAGCTCTTTACATTACAACACCAAATAAATAACAATAATGATAAAACAACAACAATAAAGTTCAAATGAAGTCAGCAAACAGCAAAACATTAATCCTAAAACAGTAACTGCATAATTTATTCATGCTGCAATGCATGCTGGGAACTCACTAAGCCTTAACATTTCAACAATATGAAATTCTTTTGCAGACAACTGCGTTTGACTAGTTGGGACAACATTTGGGGTAATTTTGTTGGTCTAGAAAATAGCTTTTTTGTTAGTATGTGAGACTCAAAATGTTTTATAAATAGGAAAATATGCAGTTGCATTTTTTACAGTGTAATGATGCGAGGAGCATATGTGACCCATGCTGGCAAAATGGGATGGGCAATATCTTATCTTATATACCGGTAAAAATTCTCCCCACGATAAGAATTAGTCTTCCTGCGATAATAACGATAAAGTCTAGTTGTTGACATGTTTCTGTGTGCGACCGTGCGGAGCGACGTCGCAGAAGGCGGACCTGAAATTGAGGAGGAGTTTATCGCTAAATGAGGAGCTGCTTCTACAATCTGGAGCTGGTTTGGTCAGGGCTGTACAGTGCACAAAAAATTGGTCTGAATAAATATACTACAGTAGCATGTGTGCAATACAGTTCTGCATGTGTATGAGCTTGTTTACAAACCTGTTGTCCAACACAGATATCATTTATTGACATGCTTTTTCTCCAAATTAACTTCATAACATTGTCGAGTGTTTGAAATAACTTCTTTTTGTGACCAGACGTGGTTTCATATACAGAATGATAGTATTGTAAACAGTGATGAAGGATATGTCAATTAGCATTAGGGCTGTCAAAAAAAAAAAAATCAAATTTCGAATATTCGTCGAATTTAAAATAAAAATCCATATTCGAATGCAAAACGTTGCATTCGAATTTTAAGTGTGCATCAGGCTGCCTTATCAGTGGCGCGCAAGGTGTGGTGAAGATGTAGGTAGGTGTCATTGCATTTTAATGCTTTTTTTTTTAGCTTATTCAGTTGAACCCACCGGATACGTTGTTCATTCAAAATACTGTGGAAAAAGAGAACATCAGTGCGGAGATGATGTTGTTTAAGTCAAAACTGAAACCAAGCCGTTCACACAGAACGCATATTTTGTGCATTTTCTATCACCATTGCACTCGCATCTTGCAAAAGAGAGTCGGATATTTAGAAAGACATTGAAAATTACTGTAAGTTCAACTTTGAAAAAGACGTCTCAAAAATGGCGGGATGGGTCTCTCCCCGTTCCACTGCATCTCATGTTTATAAATGAAAAAAGTAACGTTACTCTTTGTGATCGGTTTTCCGTGCTTTGTATTAAACTGTGTATGCACTTTTTTCAAAGATAGTCATGTTATTTATTGCTTTGAAGAACTGTGGATTATATTTTGCTCGATGCGCCCTCTTGTGGCCTCAGGAGAGAAGCCAAAAGCTTTTTTTTCCTCTAACTGAAATTATGCCTTTTAAATTCGAATATAATTCGAATAATATAATTCGAATTTAGTTTTTCAGCCATTTTGACAGCCCTAATTAGCATTGCATTATAAATATACTTTTCTTATAAAAAATATACAAGATTGCTTGAAGCAGACAGATAAACCATATATTTTGTCTTCGTTTCATCAGTTAAAATTTCTCTATCTCCATTGTGCATTTTATTCAGCGATAACTGGATACCTTTGTCCATATTAGGGATTTCCTGGAGAGTGTCAGTGCTAGTACTTCTGCGATGCATATGTGGAGTTTCTGCGCAAGAGCGCCCTCCGGCTTCCAGTATGAATTAAACAGTCATTACATTACGTGTGTACTCAGTAATGCTCACAACACACTATTTTGGATAAAAAATAGGAAAGATAATACTTTTCTCTAAAGAAACAGGATTCACTGAATTATCTTCATTGATATTGTTATCGCAATAAATACCAGAAATATCGTTATATACATTTTTAAGCCCATATCGCCCATCCCTAGTGCACGGTCTAATTTTGAGCTACACGCAAAAAGTGAAAAATGTCGATTTTGGTCGAATTTGAGGTTTTCACAAAAATGAGTTCATTAAGCCCCCATCTAGCGATCCCAATGCTCCAAATAGCAATTAACCATCTAAAGTGATCTTTATTTGTATGTTTTCTAAGAGGAGTACCTCTTCTCCGCTTGCTTTTCACACTGAATGTCATCCAAAGAGCACGCAAGGTGCTTCCGGCAATGCACAATCCCGATAAATATACACATACACAGAATTACAGTGTTTAAGTAATCACGCAAACATAATCTGTTATGTCTTAAATGAACATTTGGGGAAAGACGTGATGTGTGACATCATATTATATCTGTGTTAATGTAATGTAATGCATTAATGCAATCTAACAATAAAAGAAAAGAGGGAATCACTCGCTGCTCTTGATTGAGCTGCGTTTGTAGTTTTAAAAATTATTTATTTGTAATGAACACACTAAAGGGATTTTACATTTAATTATTTGTTTTTCTTGAATGCTTTTGTTTAGATGTAAAATGAAAAAGGTTTTTTTTCTTATATTTGTTCTACTGTTTTTTGCATCTTTTCTTATTTGTGATAACAAAGATAAAATAAAAATAGCTATATTGTGATCATTAATATAGTAATTATTATTATAAAGAAAAGAACTGGAGGAAAATGTGCAACGTTGTGCAGTGATTTTGTTTGGAATATTCAGAAAACTTTAACTTGATTTTTTCTCAAAATTGACTTTGCTGACGCTATCGACTTCAAACAGGTGTTTCTCACTCAATTTTATTCCACTTCCAACAAGTCATACATCAATATGAAGGTCTTTTAATAAAAAAACTAATAACAATAACTCATTTTTGAAAATGTGCTTATTGTGACTCTTTTTGCCAGCACGGGTCACACATATGATCGTTCCTTCCTTTAGCTGCTTTATCAGCAGCGTATGAGGCAGCCAGTGCTGCAATAGACCGGACACTCCTCGTTTCCATGTGTCTTTCTGTATTCCTTCAAAGGTTCTGGTGAACGTTGGGAGTCATTTCGATCCGGCACGGAGCGTTTTCGTGGCTCCTAGAAAAGGAGTGTACAGCTTCAGCTTCAATGTGGTGAAAGTTTACAACAGACAGACTATACAGGTGCGTCAAATCATCCATTCAGAACACCACACATAAAGAGTTTCATGAGAAAAAAAGACCTTGTTGTTTTATATTTATTGTCTTTTAAACATTTTCTGAATATTTAAGGAATAGTTTAGCCAAAAATTAATATGTGCTCACCCTCAGTTCATCCAAGATCAGGATGAGTTAGTTTCTTCATCAGGTTTGTAGAAATGTGTCTCTGCATCAGTGTCTCAGCAGTGGATGCTCTGCAGTGAATGGGTGCCGTCAGAATGAGAGTCCAAACAGCTGATAAAAACATCACAATAATCCACACCACTCCAGTCCATCAGTTAACATCTGGAGAAGACAAAAGCTGAAACAAATCCAGCATTAAGGCGTTTTTAACTCAGATACGAGTCCATAATAACTCTTCCTCCAGTGATAAAGTGTTCTGGTCTGAATCAGGACAGAAATCTGCACAGATCAAACAGCGTTTACAAGACAAAACAGCTCTAAACAAATATGTGAGAGACAACAGGAGATGCACTTTTTCACTGGAGGAAGCGTTATTATGGATTATGGACTCGGATTTGAGTTAAATGATGATTTGAGTCTTGATGGATTTGTTTCAGCTTTTGTCTTCTCCAGATGTTAACTGATGGACTGGAGTGGTGTGGATTACTTGTGATGTTTTTATCAGCTGTTTGACTCTCATTCTGACGGCACCCATTCACTGCAGAGCATCTACTGGTGTGCAAGTAATGGAAGGCTACACTTATTTTTAAAACTTTTGTAGTGACAAAAGAGCCAGTTCTGATATTAATCAGAACTGCCTAGTTCAGCAGTTCTCAACTGGTTTTGCCTCTCAGCTAGACATCAAACGGAAACCATACACTGCACAAGAATTATTCATTACATGAATGTCATTAAAATCCTGTTATTATTATTATTAAATATTGTAAGAAGTCAGTAGTTTCTGGCTCTCCGTCCAGGTGAGTCTGGTGTTGAACGGTTGGCCGGTGATCTCGGCCTTCGCCGGCGATCAGGACGTGACACGTGAGGCAGCGACTAATGCCGGTCTGGTTACGATGGAGAGAGGAGACAAGGCCTACCTCAAACTGGAGAGAGGAAACCTGATGGGTGGCTGGAAATACTCCACCTTCTCCGGCTTCCTGGTCTTCCCCTCATAGAAGAAGTTCACGCAGAAAATAGAGACATTGATAAAAAGCACACATTCAGCAGAAGGACGTGTTCATAAGTGTTCAGACAGGAGTTTCTGCTGGGTTTCTTCCTCTGCATCTTTTCTATATGCATGAACCTTCTTGTTGAGGTCAGGGATGCACGTTATATGGCACTTTCCACTGACAAAATGGGGTATAAAAATGTTCCTTTTTTGACAAATAATCAGTGAACGGTGCTAAACCTTCAGATTGTGGTGATCATCAACCTCACGACATCAAAATAAATATTATATAATATCTTCTGTTATCTTTTCATTTTGAATGTGCAAATTTTGCAATCCTGTAACCTGCATTTGGGACATTTTTGCTATTTTCAATTAACATTAAATAAAGATTAAAACTGAAAATTTCACAACTTAAAAAAAAAAAAACAAACACACTAGATAGGGGAAACAAGGACACTCAAAAAATTGAAATTCATGCAGGCTGCACACAAGAAATCCAGATAAATACTACTTGTTGTAGTGATTAAACGTATTATATTCTTGCTAACAAAGCATATATCAATTTGGCAGATTGCATATGATTTTAATTGTTTGATGCAGGTCGTGACGTCTGAGGTTGAATAGGACATAAATGATGCTTAAAACAAATTATTCCAACTGTACAATAAAATTATGTTGTTTTGAAGCATGAATGATTCTAAATTGGAGCCTCCTTTGTTTTTAAACAACAGATAAAAGAATATAGATTTATAATATCAGCCATTATGTCATAATTTGTCATTATAAAAACAATTTTTGATCATCCTTATTGGCCAGAATTGATATTCTGGTGAATCCTTACATGGTATACATCCATAAAACATCCTAAGGAGAGACACTACATGCAAAACTATCAATTTTAATGTATTTGTCAATTTTGAGACTTTTCCATAATATTCTTTCAAGCTAGTGGGAAAAAAAACATCTGAACTATAAGTGTTTATTTTATTACACTTTATCTATTTGTGTCTGTGTATTTCAATTACAGTACATATCTTTAAAGGTAATTTCTTTCAAGCTGAGTTTTTAACTCCACTTCTACAGACACCAAACTGAGCAGTTTTATTCCTCTCTATACTCTGAAGGTTTTTACTGAGGGGTTTGTTCATATATCATTCACATGAGTTTTATTACACTTCATCTATTTGCGTCTGTAGATTTCAAATACATTACATGTTTTTATAGGCTGTTTGGTTCTCCACTTCAGCAGCACTTAAATGCACTCAAATTTACAGTTCTATTCTTAGCTATATTCTCAAGGTTTATACCGACGGGTTTGTTCATATATCATTTACCTGATTTTACACAAAATTGTATTCCTAATGGAACAATTGGATTTGTTTTCTGTCGGTTTGACAGTATTTTCTGATTTATTAAGACAAAGCAATTGTCTTACTTCCCCTGCTGATTAATAATAATAATAATAATAATAATTCATTACATTTATATAGCGCTTTTCAAGGCACTCAAAGCGCTTTACATACAAGGGGGGGGGGGATCTCCTCAACCTAATCACATTCAAGTATGTTGATATTTATTAGTTAGTACTCTATTCACCTGTAGTGTCTTGCTTGTAAAACGTATCATGATTTGTCTGGTTTCATTCTGCCATGAAGGTCAGAGAGTAAACGGACACAAGTGGCTGCAGCGTCTATTTATCATCATTATCCGCCATCTGTTGTTCTGGCTACAGACGTCAGAGCCAAAAAAGCGACTTCCTCCAGGCCTTTCGAGGATAGCAGGTCTGGGAGCCGAAGCACACGCTCTCTTCTGCTATCACATGTTCTGTTTCTGGCTTCAAATATTCATGATGTGAATCATATGAAAACAGACGATTTTTTTAAAGGAAGAATTAAAGGGGCAGCTCACCCAAAAATGAAGATAGTTTGAAGAATGTTGGTAAAAAATACAATAGACCTTTTTCACTTTTCCTGGTTTGTCAGCAGCGGAAGTCATCATAGTTGGGTTAAAGAGTTTATTCCTCACCCTCATGTTGTTACAAACACGTAAGTCATTTGTTCATCATCAGAACACAAATTAAAGGGGTCATATGATGTGATTTCAAGTTGTCCTTTCTCTTTGGAGTGTTACAAGCTGTTTGTGCATAGATAAGATCCCTGAAGTTGCAAAGACTAAAGTCTCAAAACTAAAGAGATATTCTTTATCAAAGTTAAGACTCTGCCACGCCCTCCTAAAACGGCTCATTCAAACACGCCCCCACATCTCTACGTCACGATGTGGGGAGATTTTCATAACACCGCCCAAACATATATGCAATGAAAGAAGGCGTAACTATTATTCTGGCAGTAGTATTGTTGCTGCCACCAGCGCTATGTCCTGGAGACGCTGTGTTTCCTTGTGAAAGAGAAACTACTTTGTTTGGGCTTCCAAAAGAGGACACAACTAGAAATCAGTGGTTAAGTTGTATTTACAACACTGTTCCAGAACAGTACATCCCAAATATTGGAGTGTGCGCAGGAGGACTGTTTCCTGATCCTGGAAGAGTAGCCTGCAATGCTGGCTCGCACAAAGCCTGTTTCAATAAAGTGGGGCAATTCCAACATCGCGAGGACAGTCTGGTGCTTCTGACTCACAGCCTGTAAGTATGTTTCTGCTACTGACGATTCAAATGTGAGTTTTGAGCTGTGTAGAGTAGTGCTTGTTGTTTGTCGTTTCTACAATCACAAATGCAGACATGGTAATGTTTACGCAGCGCAATGCATAATGTGTTTTTTAAACCTTAAACCGCATAAACACATTGCATTACACCAAAATAATGTTCTTTTTAGCAACGTCATATGACCCCTTTAAGATATTTTTGATTAAATAGACAGCAATGCAACTGCAATGTTCCCAGCTCCAGAAACGTAGCAAGGACATCGGTAAAACAGTCCATGTGACATCAGGGGTTCAACTGTAATTTTACGAAGCTACAAGAACAATTTTTTATGCGCAAAGAAACAATAATAACAAAATTTATTCAACAATTCTTCTCCCCGAGTTACCATCTTCCACCATTTTGGAGAGTACCCCAGAACGTAATCAACGTAATCAGCACTGATTACATTTAATTTAATTTGATGCAAAGGTGATATGATACTGTTATAAATGTACATGCATTTTTTTAGAAATCAAAATATATATAAAAAAAAATGTTCAAGGATTTATGATGCTGATGACATCATGCTGGTGTCATCTCAGTCTTGTGAAAAGGGTCCATGGAAGTCAATGTCTACCGTCAACCGTGACTGACATTTTTCAAAATATCTTCTTTTGTGTTCAACAGAAGAAAGAAACTCACAGGTTTGGATTCACACTTGAGGGGTCAGTGAATTATTACACTTTCCATTTTGGGTGAACTGTCCCTTTAAGGTCCCTCTATAACCATTAGGAGTTGTGCGCTGCAGATCGAATTCACACGAGTTTCGCCAAAACGTAAAAGAGTTACGCATTCGCAAGACGACGCCTAGCACAGAGCTACACTTAACAAGCACAACAAAACTGCTCTTCTGCATGCAAATAAATCTACAGTAATGTGCAGAGCTGACGATGGTTTTGAAGGGAACTACGGTCAGTTATTTCTGCATCCACCGCATTTTGTCCAGATCACCGGGAGAGATCCGTGTCCGTTAGATTCCGGTGAGACAGATGGAGAGATGCTCTGAACGCCAGGATCCCGCTGACTGAACGGCACGACCTGTCACTTCTGATTAGCGCGATAGATCCTCTGCCATCTGATAGTACAACGCTGGGAATAACCAACACATGTAGTCAAATCTTGGAAAACAATATAAAAATGTATTTAAAGGTAAGCAATGTACTTTGTAGCTAGTTACAGTAGTTGATTGTCACTACCACAGTGCTCACCTGATCTCAATCACATTTTGGAATTTCACTCCAAAATCAAATGCTTTATGTAGCTGTTTGTTTTTGCTTTGTGACAATTAAGCACATTTTCCTATTGCTTTCATTAAAATAATGCCAATGTAACACAGTCGTGAAAATCAGCATTAATAAAATGCAGTACAAAAACCACTGCAGTGATGTATATATCAAAATGTAAATATTTTTCACATTAGAGTTATGAAACCTATTTATTATATTATTTTACATCTACTGGCAATTGGATGAGGACGGTTTAAATGTATCTGTCCTGCAAAAAAATAAAAATAAAAATTTGTGTTTCTAAAAATAGATTTTCTATGTATGCAAAATACATGCTCATTTCTTTCTTTTGAGGTAAAACTTGAGTTGGAAATGTTCTTCACTTTAAGACTTGTGTATCTGAATTGCATATCAAATTTCTATTCATCTGGATTATGCAGTTTTAACTTTGGGTAATAAACACATATTTGTCAGTCTTACATAAATGAAACAGAAACAGGTAATATTTCTGCACCAGTGTTATTTTATTATCATAGAGATACTATTGTATTAGTTTTTATTGTTTATACTTTCCTTTCTCATTTTAATTGTAATTACAATTTCAGTAATTTTTTGTCATTTATTATTGTTTTTTTTTCCATACAATTTCTACTCTCAGTGTTTGTTTGTTCTTTTTCTTTTTCTTTTTCAGTTTTAGTGTTAAGTACATCAGGTTAAACTAAATGAAATTGAGAATAAAATGCATTTTAAAAAATAAAATGCATATAAAAATATACAATTTATTCAAACACATTATATATTATATATAGTTAACACTAACTAAATTAGGTTTATTTCAAGTTACAAAAACATTGCATGGTTTATTACTAATCTGACATTATGCATGACTAACAAATATGCATCTCAGTAAGTTTACTGGTTAATGTTATACGTGTAACCCAAATGCAAGGACATTTTATATGCAGTTCAAATACATACATTTTACATTTAGGCCTGATTATTTTCTTAAAGTGTTCAGCCGCATTAAAATCCAATTTCCCTTTGACTCAGTTATAGTCTGGTCACTTAAAAAAGCCACTAAAACACTTTCAGCTCTTGAGAGCTGATTCCTGTGTGAAGACATCACTGAGGTTTTTTCGGTGAGTTGTCAGAGTTTGAGTAAGACGTGCCGACGCTGGAAGGAGCTGTTCGGTGTCTCTGCCGCGGTTTCTCAACAATATTCATGAAGTTGTGGCTGCCGATCTGAACTCCAGAGACGTTGGAAAACGAGATCTGAACTCCACCTGAGAGAAAGCAGAAAGACAGACGAGTGAGACGCTGAGTCACGCTTTCTGCTCCTGATTTAGACTGAGGATCTAAAGGACCAGCTCCATCTAGTGGAGATGTGGGATCTCTTGATGACTTGTGCTATATCTAACTCAGTATCTTGACTTCTGACCATAAAGGCTTTTTTTGTAAATAAAGGCAACTCTGTTAGCTTTATTTTATGAAGGACAATACGTGGAAATGTTTTTTAAGAACAAAAAATACACTAAGCTAATTATTTATGAAAGCCAGTTTCTGCCATGGATTAAAACATTTTAAAAGGTAATTGTTACTTTGTTCTTATAATTCTGAGTTTACATCTCCTCGGGAATATAAAACAGAAAGGGTACTTGCAATTCTTTTCTCTCACAATTCTGACTTTTCTTACGATAGGAGTTTATATTTCACAATTCAGACTTTTTCTCCTGGTTTCACAGACAAGGCTTAAGCCTAGTGCTAGACTAAAATGTAAATCAGAGCTGTTTCAACTGAAAGAAACTTGTCTGACTGATCTTAAAACATGTCAGTGCCTTTGTTTTGTCTCAAAAAGCACACCAGTAATGTTTTTTTCTAAGCACGTTTACAAAAATGACTTAAATGTCCTAATTGAACTATGGCCTAATCCTGGTTTAGTCTAAGCCCTGTCTGTGAAACCGAGCCTTTATCTCTGAAATGAAAGTCCACATTGTAAGATAAAAAAAACAAAATCATAATTATTATTTTATTTTTCTCCATAATTATTTGTGTATAATTACTTCTGAAGAGAGTAAAACTGACCTGGTGTTGAAATCTGACTCTGTAAGAACAAACACAGAGCAGGATGTTAGGAGAGGAGAGGTCAGAATATGTTTGTTTGTTGGTTTGTTTGTTAGTTTCAGACCTGTGTTGTTCTGGGCATCACAGCCGGAGCAGGTCGAGGTTCTGTGAATTCATCTCTGGAGCTCAGATTCCTTTTCTTTAAGGATTTTGTGTAACTGCCAGCTGTTTCCTGCAAGATAAAGTTAATAAACATCCTCAGACGATAGTTTATTCATTTTAAAAACAAGATCTATGGTTTAAATATATAACTACTGGAATTGATCTCATCTTATTTTCCAACTGAAAATGGTTTCAACCCTTTCAAAACCGAAAATGTAATGTAAAGGTTCTGAATCACTCTCTTATGCTTTGCTTTATGTACTAAAAAGGTCAATGTACAAATTATGAGCTGATTATTGAGCTTAATGAGCCGAGTGCAGTTAGTTAGGAATTAGGAGTATACAATTTAAATAAGCACATAATGTAAACAAACATATTTAAACAGTTATGTTGATTAAAATGCTTTTATTAAGTTAAATTTGCTACGATTTTAAGTATAAATTACCTGTTTAGGAAGCGGTCCAGTGACGCAGGACGAAACCTGAGGATGTGCTTCTGAAACACAAGGATCAAGAAGTCAAAAATCCTAATTCTGTGAGCCAAAAAACAAAAAAATAAACACACACACACACATATATATATATATAAATTTATTCTGTGAGATAAAATACAATTGATAACCCATTTAACATCCATAAATAATACTGTAGCAGGACTTGTCCCACAATTTGTTCCACAATTGGAGGTTGGATGTAAAATTACAGGGATTTCTGTATATTTCAACATGCTTCCTTAATGTGGAAACAGAACAAAACAGTGTTATTTTACAGTGTTAGGTGTAAGTTACTTTAAAAGTAATGCATTACGATATTGCGTTACTCCATGAAAAGTAGCTAATTGCATTACTTAGTTACTTTTATGTAAAGTGATACATTATATTACTTTTGCATTACTTTTTTGTCACCTGAGCTGGGCTTGCTTATTTATTTTTTAATAACAAATCAAAACAAACAAACAAAAAACACAGGACAGCAGAGATAGTGACTAATTAGGAAAACAAAGTAACTTGCGTTACTTATTTGAAAAAGTATTTTCTTGTAAATGTGTTACTTTAGTTAGCTACTTGAAAAACGTAATCTGATTAAGTAACTTGCATCACTTGTAATGCGTCCAACGCTGCATATTAATACCACTGAGATGCTATTAAAAAATATTGTTAATATTTTGAATGTAAAATATTTTGTTTTAACTTTAATGTCAGTTAAGGTTTTCGTAATTTTGTTGTGTGTTTTTGATGTTTGTTTCTAGTTTATTTACTTTTAGTACTTAATGTTAAACTGAACCAAAATGAGAGTTTCTTTGGCAAACAACGGAAATAAAATAATTTATATTTTAAAATAATTATTATAATTAACATACCATTGTGTGGTTTACGGCTGATCTGGATTGATTTCAAACCGGAACAAATGTCATCATCCTGCTCATAAGAAAAGATAGGGTTAACTGAGGATAAAAATAAGGGTTAAAGAGTTCAAATATACAATAAATGTCTATTTTTTTTGGAAAAAATGGCATTTAAGTCAACATGAAACTCCATTTTCTACTTATTTTACTTTATTCGTGATGGAAATGGTGAATAAACATTGGTTAAAAACCCAAAAGGAAAATAAACTGTACCAGCTGCTTCAGAACATTATAGACGGCATCAATGAGTCCATGTTTGTGCAAATTAAAGATCTTCTCAGTGGCATGAACACAATCTGAAAGCAGGAGACGGTGAGGTGAGAGCGTGTGGAGGTGGATCATCATGGAGTGAAGGGGTTCGAGTCTCACCGAGGAACGACAGTCTGCTGCTGGGATCCTGATGCCAGCATTCAGTCATGAGCTTCAGCATATCTTCCAGACCTTTAACCCCGCGGTGGTCTATGTACGTCAGGTCCGGTCTGTCCCCCTGAGGGATCCGGAAGCGCACCAGACTGGACAGAGCGTCTGCAGGACAGACACGAGTGTGAGAGACGCTGCTGTGGACACCAACCCAGAGAGCTCTGAGGGACGCTTACCTTCATACGGCTCCTTCCCGGTGACGAGGGACCACAGCAGAATGCCATAACTGCAGAGCAGAGCATCCACAGATTATTACACATTACACTTTCACTTGCATCTCATGCATGATCATAGCAGGTGACTGGATATGAAGGAGCACATCAATCACAACCCTCCTATTTCATTAGAGTCAGTTTTGAACCAGGAACAGTACATAATGTCTAAAGATTCATCATTTTTATTTTATTTTATTTATTTATTTCAGATTTTTTAAAATAATATTTTAAGAGACATAACCATTTAAGCTAAATTGCAACACCTTTTGCATTCAGGCATGCGTTTGTATTACATGTATAAAAAAACAAAAACAACAACAAAAAAAAACACGAATCAAAATACACATTGTGTATTTTTTCCAGATTTTTTTAAAATGAACTTTTAAGCAATATAACCATTTAAACCTTTTTTTTTTTTACACTTCAGGCCATTTTTTAAAGAAATTGATACTTTTATCAATCAAGGTTGCATGAAATTGATTAAACGTGATGGTAATGACATTTATAATATAACAAAAGATTTCTATTTCAGATAAATGAACAGCATTTATTTGAAATAGAAATCTTTTGTAACATTATAAATGTTTTTGAACTTTCTATTCATCTGTGAATCCTGAAAAATAAAACGTGTCACAGTTTCCACAAAAATACTGTGCAGCACAACTGTTTTCAACATTGATAATAATCAGAAATGTTTCTTGAGCAGCAAATCAGCATATTAGAATGATTTCTGAAGATCATGTGACACTGAAGACTGGAGTAATGATGCTGAAAATACAGCTGCGATCAAAGCAATAAAATATATTTTAACAGATGTTCACATAGAAAACAGGTCAGGAAGCAGACAGACTGGCTAAACCGACCGTCTGCTAGCCGCCTCACGTCACAGAAGTCAGTTAATTCTCAGCACATAGAGACTCCTTC
>JAFVLL020021944.1:0-19861 GCA_021397915.2 Tor tambroides
GTGTGTGTGTGTGTGTGTGTGTGTGTGTGTGTGTACCTGTTTTTATATTCCGGTGGGGACTTAAACCTGAATACACACAGACTCATGGGGACTTGGGGTAAACAAGCTTATAAATCACACAGAATGAAGTTTTTTGAAAATCTAAAAATGCTAAAATTTTCCTGTAAGGGGTAGGTTTAGGTGTAAGGTTTGTGTAGGGCAATAGAATATATGGTCTGTACAGCAGAAAAACCATTACGCCTATGGAGAGTACTTACATGGATAGCAAATGTGTGTGTGCATATGGAAAAAGAGAGGGAGCAAGAAGGTAAAGAAAACAATAAATAAATAAATAAATAAATAAAATGTACATCGATTTTACCATTTTAAGAACCCTGGGAAAATAACTGCCAATAAAAATGTATTTAATCAATAAATTTAAAATGAAATTGTTGCTTGTAAACTTACAGATATTCTTTTAGGAGACAGACACTGCAGTAATGGCATCTGTTTGCCCGACCAATGGAAGACGGTTTTGGGAAACTTGTTGGAAATTTATACAGTCCTGATTGGTGACGTGAATGGTACAGAGCTTGCATAACAAGCAAGATGTTAGCAACACATAGCAATGGTATTTTTTTTCACCAATTAAATTCAGATTCAACTTAAAAAAAAAAAAAAAATCACAAGCTCCTGACCTTCCCCTTGCGAACACATACACACACACACACACACTCAAACATAGCGATCGACTGTGCTGTCTGTCTTCTGAAATGCATCAGATCAGTGACTCACAGCACTTGTGACTGTGACTGAAGTACGGTGGGCGGGAGGTGTCATGAGCTCTCTCTAAATCAATCAATACGCCCTGATCATCCACATCCTGTCTGTTTCATTCCAAGTCTCATGCTGGACAGGAAACCTGACAAACATGTTACTCACACAAACACTTCTCAAGGATGCATGAAGCAACCAACAGAGATGACGATGCAGAGAATAGGAAGTATTGACTTTCTGTTGTATTTATTCAAGACTCTCAGTTATTGTAACATGGATGTCATGAAGCATCTGCTTTAAAAAGACTCAACAAACATATACACTATTAAAAAAAGATTTTTTTAAACTTGTAAATAGTGCTGTCAAATAATTTAATCGCATACAAAATAAACGTCACACACATACAGTACACACACACACACAGACACACACACACACACACAACCATTTCTTGATTATATACAAGTATGTGTGTGTGTTTATATATACATATAAATATACACAGTACCCACACATAAATTGTGTGAACAAACTTTTATTTTGGATGTGATTAACCATTTTGACAGCATTACCTGTAAATAAAACAGGTTAGAGTATGTTTTACAAGAAAATACTTTTTTTTTTTTTCTATTTCAAAATTGCATTAATTTGTTGTGTTACTTGGTGTTTATTTTTAACTGTAAAATTTACTAGCAATTTATAAGGGAAAGTGCTTTCTACACCAATTGTGTAAACTTACATTAAAACACAAGGAAAGACAATTTTTTACCAAAAATTATTTGAAAATTACAAAGTGTGAATTATTCACACACTGTTCACTAAAATCGAACAGAAAAAATATGTCACACAAAAAGAGTGTTTTTTTAACACAATAAAGGTGCCGAATCTGAGATACTGATGATTCAGATCAATTGCCTCACAGGGCTGATTCAACAGCATACAAAATTCTGCTTAATCTTTTTTCTCTCTTGATCCCTCTCTATAAATCTATCCCATCTTACATTAACAACCGCAAACACACGCAGCTCTAGCAGACTGTGACTGAGAGAAAACAGTGAAGACAAAATCCATGCACACCTCCATAGATAAACAATAAATTCCTGTCATTACAGTCTTAGCTATAAAAACCTGTGATCCCATATGCCCTCTGCTTATGCTTAAAACACATTGAAATATGTGAAACTAAATTTACATTATTTAAATGTGAAGTGTGCAAATTAGCCATTAAAAATGCAAAAATACACATGCCCCTATCTTCCAGTGTTCAACAAACGATCTATCTATCTATCTATCTATCTATCTATCTATCTATCTATCTATCCTATGATGCTCTGGTTTGGCAGCATTGCAACAGAGCAAAGAAAGCTTCAGGCTAGAAATAAATACAAACAAGTATTTTCTGTTAACTGCAAAAAATATATATAAAGGTAAACAAATAAATAATGCAGTAAAGGGGGTGAAATGTTAGGTGGAGAATGAAAATGAATGGAATACTCCCCCTGGTGGATAAACTGACAAGTGATTATTTTGTGTGTTTGTGGACCGAGAGGGATTTGATCGCCTTAAATCTGAGCTCCTGCTGATATTGAATTCATCACAAAGGAGTGAACAACAGCACTGATGCAATAGAAGAGCTGAAATCCATATTTATAAAATGATATCCAGATCACACACTTACACACTTTGTCTGATACTGGCTATACAAGCTGAAGGCCAAATAATTTGGCTACATACATACATACAGTACATATACACATACATATGCTGTTAACTGGCTCAGAAAAAAAAAACATGTCTCCTAAATCAAGCTGCATATCTGTTGCTGACAGCAAAACAAACATGGTGTGCTCAGTATTTATTAAAAAGCACCATTCCCAATGCATTTAAATGAATACAAGTCTATGATAACATGGCTATGTAAATCTACATCTCACTTGCAAGGGGGACATGTTGGTTTAACGGCCTTGTCATAACCTGATGTGAGGGATAAGTGACCCTCAACCACTTATCCACGGTTACATATGTTTATCCAACCATGCGTATGCAAATCTTGACATGTAAATGCACCACTGAGCTACTTAATGTAGTGATCACAAAAATGGGGTCCATTACAGCAAAAACATGTCATGAGATCTGAGAACTACTCCATTACTAGTCACATCAAACGACTTCAAGACGGAATCATTTTAAGAGTTCTTTTAATTTAAACTAAACTTCCACAAAGGCTCCGCTTGTCTGTCCGTATCACTCGTCTTCCGTGTCTAAGGGTTTCAGTCTGTCCGAGTGAGTGTGTCTGGGTGAGGTCTTGTTTGAGTTGTCTCTAGGGAGGATGCTGGAAGGAAATGTCTTCAATGCGATGTGGCGACATAGCCCCAGGGGTCATGTGACAGCTCTAAAATGGCCTTTTGATTCCGATTCACAGCCCATAATAACCCCACTACCAGATCTAAGGCCCTTTTATGTCGCCTCGGCAACCCTACCCAGGGAATTTGCACTGCCGTCTTGTCCTCTCGCTGCATTTCACCAGGGAAAACTATGCCGCCAAGAGAAAAGGCAAGAAATGGGAAAGTGAGGTGCTTTGTGTGCATATTCTTCGTAACATCATAACTCACTCTTCTTTCCCAGTCTCAGAAAATCAGTCAGGAAATACCTCGTTTCCTCCAGGCGAAGTTATTGCACACAATAAAGGTAAGAATGTAGATCTCAGGGGCCTGGGATAGACAAATCACGGCACTTCCGTTTTTTTTTGCTCATTTAGGGGCCAAAGAGAGTGAGAGAGCAAGCCACCACTAGAAAAAAACAGCATATGGGCATGTGGTATAATAGTTGGGATACAACAGCAAAACCTATATAAGATTCTCTTTTCATTTCAAATAGCAACCCTATTCAAATATATCACGTATAAGGCACATACATCTAATTTATGGCCTTCATGCAGCATGAATAAAGGCTTACCTAGCTGAGGACTATGAAGAGACTGTAGCCTGGAGCAACAATACAGCTTCATTCATTGATCATACCTTCTGAAGATTACAGAACTAATGCTTGTAGCAAAATACATATGTGCCTTTTCATTTAACTGAATTTTTTTTCTTCTTTCTGCATAATGGATCTGAACCCCATTCTGTGCTGATAAGAATATGCGGAGGAAATGTCTACAATACTCTATGTTCCCGAAGCCGTTTTCATTCAGACGCTGCCATTATTCCCAGTGTGGGCTGAATAAACAGTGGGATGACCTTTGACCTCAGGCTTTATGATCTCATAAGCTCAAATCCAGTTTGTGGTCGAGCTGGCCAAACACTTGTGTGCATTTATTTCCAGCATTACACTTCAGCAGACTGAAGTTTTATCTCACAGAAAAATGGCTAGCGTTTGACAGAGACAGAAAGTCAACAGAACGTTTTCTCTGTATGTACTGTGTATTCTGTTTGAGCATGTGTAGGTGTATGATTGTAAAACTGAGTTTGAAATGGTAGCAGAAGGAATATCATCTCATTAAGTAGTTTACAAATAAATAAATAAATAATAAAAGAGAGCAATCTCATTATTTATGGTAAAATGCAAAACCCAGTGGCAGAGTTTGTGCATGCACTATGTTACTTTATAAAAGTATAACTACCTTACTTTTCCCCCTAGTGAGTTACAGCATAAATGATAAGCCAATGTGAAGTTTTTGGTAAATTAATTAAATATTTTGGCTCTCATCCATGCCATGGGGCTTTACAGTACTACATATACTACATCATTCTGACAGTAGTTTGCCTTCCCATTTCTGGAGGTTAGTTGGACACAAGTACACATATTTTGAAAATCGGTTTGTAAATCGTTGACATACTGTATAAACATAACCATGAACTTCATGTTTTAGACATCAATATTTAATAAAATGTATTTTATATTTATAACAATAAATACATTTATATGATACATATAACATATATTTATATTATTTATAAGATATTTTATACATGAATAATAATAAAACTTTAAACCAAACTATTTTTGTTAACTCCCCTCTTACAAAATAAAGGCCAAAATAGTCAAAACTACTTTGCATTCTAAAGCTAAAAACAAAATGATTCTGTATGATATTTTTAAACAACTTAACAGCGAGAACTTTATTGCAAAAAAAATCTGGAAGAAGTATGACAGCACAAACACTACAAGGGGACGTTTGCTGCCAGTCAAGAAATGTGTTTTAAATGAAAGGAGGCCTGTTCTCGTCTGCGCGCTGACTGGATTATGAAACAGGCCAAGGTGGATTGGTCGTGTGTTTGCTAAACTCCCAGAGAAGCTCACCACCTCCTTTAAATTCGGAATACCAGACCCCTTTGAGCAAGAGATGATATATCGCTTCTATTAAAACTCTGAGAGCCACAGCAATGTCGGATTCAAGCACTGATAAGACTTTACCAAACCTCACCGCGTTTCTACAGATGGATCCCTATATACGACACTATGAGGGAGAGCTGCACAGAAGGTAAACACACCTTGTTTAAAGTCAACTGTTAATGCTACGTGCCTGCTTACTTGAGTTTCTTCTTCATTTTATTCATTTACTCTGGGGTTTCCACAATAATGATGAATTTAGATAACTACAATTAATACCTGTAGTCTTCTATGTCCGTTTCTCATCACGTTGCAGTGGCATCACTCAGGTAGAGTTTGCGGGTCTCTGCTAATCCAATCAGAAAGCTGTGTCTTTCACGCGCTGCATGTTTGGCCCGACGTATTATGCACATTTTTAAAGAAATCTATGCTGTGTGTGTTTATCTAAATGCTCCAAATGCCAGTTAATTAAAATATTCTAATCATTTTAGTGGATAGTTCACCCAAGGATTTGAAAACCAGGCTGTGAGGGATAGAAGTGCAGTGTGTTCGATAGATTGTAGTTTAATGACATACCCTGCTGATAAAAACAATAGAAACCATCACAGAATTTGTAGTGGATTTACTGGTTATAATGGGAAATGTAGTGGTTTTAATGGAAACTGTAATGGTCCCTGCAGATCTCGATTTATCACCTTTTATTGGTGGCTTGTTAAAACCTCTAAATCCTATTGGAATATGTAACAAAACACACTACAGGAAACCATTTTTTAATGCATTTAATCGTTAATAGTTGATAGTTTGTAGTGTTTAAAATGGTAGTGGAAACCATTAGAATTTCTGTGACGTTTTTATTTTTCAGCAGGGTAGTGACTGTTCAGCTGAAGGAACTTTCCAAAAGACTCTCAGTAGGGAAAATCAGATGTAATTTATGAACTGTAATACCATTGTTAAGAAGCGTAAGTCTATTCCTCACAGCCTTCTTGTCATCCATGTGAAATTCAGTATGTCGTCTACCCTGATTAAGGTCTATTGTCATGTTTTGCTGATACTGTATATTATTGAATTACCATTTTTCGAATGAGCCAAAATGTTGTGAAATTGTCTAACCTTGGGTTTCCTGACCAGACTATACCTTGATGTAATAGCATATACAGTGAGCATGAGCAGCTTTACTGTGACAGTGATGAATTCCAGACTTTTTTGATTATTAATGTTCATATAGGACTCATAGTGGAAGATATGGGACTGTCAGCTAGTCCAGCAGACAGAGAAAGCAGCTAATTGGCCAGAGCTTGTGAAAACAGGGTGAGATGGCACACAGAGAGACAGCGTCTGAGCTTGGCAGGTTTCCCCTATACCACCAGCCAGTCGTCAAACCTTGTTAAAATTCACTTTAATGTCTAGAGCCTCTCAGACAGACACACACACACACTCTGGTGCAGGCATGGGCACATGCACCTGAGACTTCCATGGGATGGTTTTTGTGAGGCTGGGAGACAGAAAGTGAAAATTAAGTCAGGCATTGTCAGCAGAATATTGTCACAGGGGGTTTCAGTTCATGACGACAATTTGACAGTAAACTTTCTTAGAAAAAAATGCTTATGTGAAGTATGCAAATGCACTTCAAAAATCCATATCCCACTCAAAACTTCACCTTTTTCCTACAGCTTCATGCTTATATGAAAGGTTTTGTGGACGAAGCAATGTTTTTTTTTTTAAAAAAAAGCCAGTTTATTGTTAGTTGTCACATTTGTCATGTGTGCATTTATCTTGATGGTGATTATTACATTTGTATGTAATAATCATTTCATGTGACAAGTGATATGTTTCTCCACGTTTCATATCCACTTGCCATCTGATGAGCTGATAAGACTCTTGCCTTTTTAAAATATTCTTTTGAGAATGAGATATGAAAATGTGTCAATATGAGAAGAAACAAATGACAAATAATATAATATGAAAAATTGTTTACATATATAATGTAAAAATCGTGATGTCTAAATAGGAAGTACGTTTTTACTTTGAGTGCAAGAAGCTCTGGTTTTGAATGCCACAGAAAGTTTTGTTGTTGTTATTTTATATATTTAATTTTTTACAGAACTGCAGCCGTATGTCAGTGGATGTGCATCACTGGCAGGGATGTTTTTGTATGCATTTTATTTTGTGTATCACTGGAATGGAAAGCAGACTGTGGGTGAGAGCTGTGTGAGAAAACATTGCTGGTCTATAACAGGATTTGCCGCTGATGACAACCGCAGCGAACGCACAGCAACACATTAAAAACTTCAGATTCCAGTGTGACATCGCCACTCATTATATCACACCTGGCTGCAGCTGTTTGCATGAAAAGGTTCTGAGCCTCTGTTGCAACACTGAGTGTTAAGGATCCTGACCATGCTTTCTGTATGTGCAACACATACAAAGATCATTTAAAAAATTATAATCAAAATCATTAATTTTTACAACTTTTTTTTTTTAGTTTACTATTTTAGGTTAGGCTTTACCCTCCCTTGTAGCCACTTCCCTGCTAAAATGGAAGCTTTTGAGGTTAAGAGAGTTTTATTCTGGTTTTTGTTACTGCTGAGAACCAGTAGAGGTGCTGCTGATGACACTTCTACCCTAGTGAGAGTCAATATATCCTGATATCTCTCTCTTTCAGCCCTGTGTGCAATGCCGTATTTATTGCTTCCGAAATGAATCAGTTTGATTGATTGCCTTCATCACTAATAGTGGCCCCTTTCCTCTTGGGAGCCAGAGATGACGCTGTTGGCACTTTTAAAAAGCCTGTCGGTCATAATATTCACTTTACATAAAGTAGAGAGTTAAAAGATGGTATGGCAGCATCATTATACGTATACTCAAAGTTTACATTTTATTCATTAGCCAGGTCTGAATCCACCTCTGACCTTTGTAAAAAACTGGTCCAGAATTCCATTTGTTAGGGGCCAACCTGGTAACTGTGTGTGTGTGTTTTTTTTTTTTTTTCCATTTTCCTCTCATAAGTAACCATGTCATACCACCTTTGCCTTCTGCCAACAGAGAACCACTAATTTTTTGCTGCCTCATTTATTCTTGCCTTCTTAATATTCCCTTCCTCAGACAATGTTTTTGATAAGGTTCATTTCTATTCAGAATGGTGCACCCAGGGGACTGGATAAACGAAGAGCTTAAATGAGGTGGGAAACAAAAAACAAAAGTAATGTTATTTAGAGTATAAGATTTGAATAAGATGGCATATACCAATTAAGTCTATTCTGGTGCTGGTGGCACTCGCGAGGAATGCATAAATGGGTTTCTTCCTGAACTCCTGTATGCATGCAAAACTTTTTTTCCATTAAACTTCAAAACGTGCAGTCAGGCGTTTTGTGGGTCCACGCGGGGACTCAGAATTGGTTATGAGGTGGTCTCCGTCTGTGATATTTATGAGCAGAGCTTGGTTAGTAGGCACAGGTAGCAGCGTTGTCAAGCACTGTCAAGCCACACTCACGGTTTTTGCCAACAACAAACAAATCGCAACATACTAAGTCACATTTAGAAGAAAGTCACATTGTGAGATTTAAATATTGCATTTACAAGAAGCAAAATCAGATTTATGAGATTTAAAGTTCATTGCAAGATATAGTCACACTATGAGATTTAAATATTACAAAGCCGAGTTGCAAAATTTAAAGTCACATTGTGAGATTTAAATTGGCAACATACACCAATCAGGCATAACATTATGACCACCTTCCTAATATCGTGTTGGTCTCCATTTTACTGACATAACAGCCCTGACTCGTCGAGGCATGGACTCCACTAGACCCCTGAAGGTGTGCTGTGCTACAGTATCGCACCAAGATGTTAGTAGCAGATCCTTTAAGTCCTGTAAATTGCGAGGTCTGGCTTTCATGGATCGGACTTGTTTGTTCAGCACATCCCACAGATGCTCGATTTGATTGAGATCTGGGGAATTTTGAGGCCAAGTCAACACCTCAAACTCGTTGTTGTGCTCCTCAAACCATTCCTGAACCATTTTTGCTTTATGGCAGGGCGCATTATCCTGCTGAAAGAGGCCAGAGCCACCAGGGAATACCATTTCCATGAAAGGGTGTACACGGTCTGCAACAATGCTTAGGTAGGTGGTATGTGTCAAAGCAACATCCACATGGATGGCAGGACCCAAGGTTTCCCAGCAGAACACTGCCCAAAGCATCACATTGCCTCCGCCGGCTTGCCTTCTTCCCATAGTGCATCCTGGTACCATGTGTTCCCCAGGTAAGCAACGCACATGCACCTGGCCATCCACTTGATGTAAAAGAAAACATGATTCATCAGACCAAGCCACCTTCTTCCATTGCTCCGTGGTCCAGTTCTGATGCTCACGTGCCCACTGTTGGTGCTTTCGGCGGTGGACGGGACAACATGGGCACTCTTGACTGGTCTGCGGCTATGCAGCCCCATATGTAACAAACTGCAATGTGTATTCTGACACCTTTCCTTCAGAACCAGCATTAACTTATTGAGCAGTTTGAGCTACAGTAGCTCGTCTGTTGGATCGGACCACACGAGTTGCAAGCGCTGCAGTTTTGGAGATGCTCTGACCCATTCATCTAGCCATCACAATTTGGCCCTTGTCAATTCGCTCAAATCCTTAAGGAACCCAGAATTCCTTGCTACAGTCCTTTGTGCGTACACATATCCAACTGACCTATCGGTAAGCCCCTCCCCTCGAACGCAGATGAGCCAATGGCAGTCGAGTATCCGTTGCATGGGGATCGGAACTCGGACATCTTTAGGTTTCAGCGCCATAGAGAAACAATGGAAAATCCAAAGATCTCGTCGTTTTGATGGTGTTTATGCTACAAAAATGTTCAAACGATGTACTGTACCTGGGGTACTTGTAATGCTAAAATATTTTTTTTTATTATTATTATTATTCAGCATTCATTTTCTGGTTGTTATACTCTCATTAAGTTACAGTTTTCATCTGCTCAAGCACAACGTTAATGTCTGTTAATATTGTTAATATCTCTGGCTAAAACTAGCTAACGTTAAAGTGAGTGAGTCCATGCTAACGTACAAGCCTAAACTGCTAACTGTTCTCACGCCATGCACAGTTTGGGTCAAAAACACATAAACGTAGGTCTACATTTCAGTGCCTCTCCATATTAATCTGGTTTAATGTCAGTTAATTTAATCGTACCCTGCATTACATGAAAAGTGTTGATCCTGAATGCGATCGTGAGGACCGTAACATGAGACTTTAAAACACCATATTTAATTGAAAATCTTTTATATGTCCCTCCATGGCATATTTAAGTCCTACTTGAATGTTCCTTAATGAGAGGTGGTACTTCTGTGTCCAAAATTTATCAAAAGCATCTTGGGACAAGGTTTTCACACTGACAGCCGTCATTGTAAGACAGGGGCAACTCTGTTTGTTTGTCCGAGGCAGCAACAGTAACTAAGGGGGCGGGGCTTACCGATAGGTCAATTGTGTTTGTAAATATTTATAGTGTTATTGACTTATATGTTAGCATGACATTTAACCTGAATATTGTTTTAATTTAATATGTCAGTTAATGGTGACGTAACACACAAAATCGCCTCTTTCAATGGATTTAATAAATGTACAATATAGTTTACCCCACACTTTGCTTATTTTATTGTCCAACCACCACCTTCATAGAAAGAGTAGTCTTTGTGGGGAATTTGTTGATCAGTAGGGGGTTGATTAATGCTGTTTTGCTACAGGTGAAAGTTGGAGTCATGTGGTGCTTAGAGCGATACTAGGGAACCAGTGAGCTTGTGAATTTATGAGGCCAGCTTGTCTGCAAGATTATTACATGATTACCTGCTGTTGCAGAGTGTCTTTAAGATTGTCGACTCACTTATTATTAACCTCATTCTGCAGTGGGCACTTTAGTTGTAGTTCAACATGACAATTTAGTGGCTTCAGCTGTCCTTATTCATTGCAATTGCATGGAGAGAGTGGTACATTATTCCTTTTTTTTAAATTCTGAAGACAAATAAGCAAGAACAAAGTCATAAAGGTTTAGAAGGACATAAGATTGATTTTCTTTTTTGGAGCCAAACTTTATTAACGTGCAGTAGAGCGATGAGCAGTCTCTGTGATTTACCAAAGCCACTGTGGTGGATTCATGGGTGAGGGATGACGTTTGATAACATTGCAGGAACCAAGAGCAATTTTTGGATTTGAGTCCCTTGCTTAAGGGCTCACAACACTGGTCAGGGAGAGGCACTGTAGGAAGCCAGCAGCCCTCCAGTAGTATTCACCAGTATGCCGCTTTGCACCAATAATCAAGTCATGGATGCTGAGCTCTCACACACTGCACCGCACCATTATTATTCATGAGCTTATTTTCCCTTTGCCTTTGAGGTTGCCTTTAAGAAGCCCCAGGTAAAGATTCACCTGGACCATTCCACATTGTGCTGAAGAAAATAGCATTTGGTCATGAGATAATAACTTGGCGAACGATTTTGTATCATCAGCTTCCTGCGGTTACATCCTGATTGGCGGCTCTTTAATCCCTCTTGGACATTTCAAGGGCTGATTGTTTTTTTTTGCATGAGGGTACTTGGTTCTTTTTTAGTTTTTTATCATTTTATTTTATTGGTTTCTGTTTTTTGTTTAGTTTATTGCACTTTGTTATCAAATGAATAGTTCATCCAAAAATGAAAATATACTCACCCTCAGACCATCCAAGATATAGATCAATTTGTTTCTTCATTGGAAATGATTTAGCATTACATCACTTGCTCATTAATGGATCCTCTGTAGTGAATGGGTGCCTTCAAAATGAGAGTCCAAACAGCTTATAAAAACATTGCAAAAATCCAAGCAATCGGCACAACTCTAATTATCGTCTTGAGAAGTCAAAATCTGTGTGTTTGTTATAAACAAATCCATCATTAAGGTGTTTTAACTTTAAAAAGTTGCTTCTGGCCAAAATAAGAGTCCATAATCCATAATAATGCTTCTTTCAGTGAAAAAGTCCATCCTCTGTTGTCCTCTCACATTAAAATTTACAGAAATATTTCTTTGGAACAGTTTTGTTCTGTTTTCGCTTGTAAACAGTGCTTAATCTGTGCATATTTCTCTCCCGATTCAGACGAGAAAACTTTTTTACTGGACTGGAGAAAACAATATTACAGATGGAGGACTCATATTTTAGCCTAAAGCAACAGTTTGAAGTTAAAAATAATAAAGAATGTATTTATTTATTATTTGTGGATTACTGTGATTGTTTTTATCAGCTGTTTGGACTCTCATTTTGACGGCACCATTCACTGCAGAGGATCCATATGAGCAAGTGATGTAATGCTTAATTTCCTTAAATGAACAAGAGTTTATATGGAGAAATATGCTGACTTCTTATGAACTAGCTCAGTTTTTTAGATCATGCCATATTCATTTTACAGCTTATGCTCTTGTTTGGCTCATTTATTTTCCTAAATTTATAAAAGAAATGAACCCTCATCTCCCACATGAACACCCCAGATCAATGTGTCTGGAGTATGTGTGCTAACCACTAAACCACAACTTAAGTAAGAGTTTTAATTCCAAGGTGTATCACCTTAAAAAAGAACCTCAGTATTTTTTAAAAGACACAGTCAATATCTTAGACTGGCTGAGTCAGGCAAAGGCTTAGTCCCTGATGGCAAATCCAGGAGACAAAAACAGGACTTGTGTCCTCATCCTTCTTCTTTAATTGGTTAAATTAACGGTTAAGATGTGGTTTGTGTCAGCAGAAGGTCAGCAAGGAGTTTCTTGCCCTCTCTGTCTCTGGCTTTCTCATTCATAATAGGGTGCTTCTCTAACTTTGGCTTGTTTGTTTCTGTTTTTGCTGGAAATTACATTTTGAATGTTTTTAGAAATAAAATGGTAGACTCCTTTATAAGTCTCATTTCATTACTAACATTTTATGTATCCTAATTGAAAAAAATAGTATTTTCACACTTTTTGCATAATTCGACAATTACAGTTTCATTAAAAATGACATGCAGTAAAAATATCCTGATATACAAGTTATATTTTAAGACAATTTTTAAGAAGGTTCTAAGGTTTTTTTTCCCCCCACATATTGCTTTCACTGTTGTCTTTCCTTGGTAACTAAGTATGCTAAATTTTGAATATTATGGACATTAAAAAGGATGGTATGATAGAAATGCTTTCATATTCAGGACAGTTATAATTAGTGGAAAAAAGAATATTAAATTGTTTATGGTTATTTCAGTCTTTGTTTAGATTAGCGTAATTTTAAAACATATAATCATTCATATGCATTATTCTGTATACATAAAATAATTTTAGGATGAAATTTCCTATTTTAATATTTCATATTTTAAATCTGGGACAACAATAAAATCTACACCTTTAAAGGCATTTGAAAAGTAGGAAAATACACTACCATTCAGTAAAGATAAAATAATTCTGAAAAAAATGTATAATGGTTTCCACAAAAATATTAAGCAGCACAACTGTTTTCAACAAGGAGAAATATTTTTGAGCGTGAAATTAGCATATTAGAATGATTTCAGAAGGATCGTGTGACACTGAAGACTGGCGTAATGATGCTGAAAGTTCAGCTTTGCCATTACAGTAATAAAATACATTTTAAAATGTATTAAAATAGAAAACAGTTGTTTTGAATCATAATGATATTTCACAATATTTCACAGCCTTGGTGAACATAAACAGAGCCTCAAAACAATAAGAAACCAACAATGTAAATGATTAGCAAAGTATTAAAAAGTTTTTAAAGCATAGTTGAAATATGTTACTTAACAAATTGCCCTGAAGTAAAATAAACACCCAGCACTTAATGAAAATGGTGTGAATTTTACCGCTTACTGTAGTTTACCATCTCACACTGCAGATATTAAACCATCAGCACTTCCTGTTTCTCTGGAGTCCCTCTTTACCTCGTTCCACTCCAAAGCTAAACTGCGCTTTTGAGTTTGGGTTTTGACGCCTCTGGGTGTACGCAAGAGAGCCTCTAAAGCGGTGAAAGACCCTCTGTGACTCTTTTATGGTCGTGTAGGGATGCCAGGGGCAGAAATGAGATGTGTTTGCTGCTGTGTGTTTTCATCCGCGTGTAAGTGAGCTATCCGTGCGAAAAGCGCTGTGTCATGATGAGTCAGCTCACCCTGGGGCTGTTAGCGTAGAAGATGCGACATGCGTGAGCACCCTTGCTCCACTAACAATCTCTCTCGAGCTCCCCACGCTCACCTTCCGAGGCGTCCCCCCTCAAAGAGCGTGGCGATTCACCAAAACGTGCTTTCAAGAGAGAAGGATCGAGTGGTCAAGTGTAGCCTCTTTTAAAACTGACCGGAGGTGCAGCGTGCACCACTTTGCAGCTGCTCCTGGTTGCCTTGAATCATTGTTATTACAGAATGGCAGAAAGCTTGTTATTATATCCGCAATGGCAGGCTGTGGCATTTCTCGCATTCCCCCCCTCTCCTCGGTGCCTCCAGCAGGGCCGAGCTAAGCACTGATTCTTTCAGAGCTCAAGTCCGTTTGACCACCGGACTGAGTAAGCGATGGCCTGCTGAAAGGATTTACTCAGGGGGTGATTAAGTTGCTCCGTCTGCTCCACGGGGGTCATATTTTCCCTTTCGTACATCCAGCCATGCTGATAGACGTCTAAAAAAAGCCTTGTGGATCTCAGTGTGTGGCCCATCAGAGCTAACTCAAGGCTTAAAGGCCTTGAAATAATTACTTTCAAAGCTCGATTGTTGCCTTTGTGCAGCTTTGTGGAATATTAATTCTACCTCTATTGTCAGCTCTTCCATAAACGTCAGGTTTTTTTATCGTTACAGTTCAGGAAATCTTGGCGAGTAGATTTGCTTATTCACCTGACAGGTTGTGACTGTACATATGTGACTGGGCTCTAAACTGTCAAACTGGTAATCGGTCGAGCGGTTTGGTCATTTGTGTTTATCTGGGAATCTTCAGGAAGAGATTCTGCCCATTTTTCCTTTCGTCTGTCTGTCTGTTCGCTCTCTCCCCATCTCTCTCGCTCTCTCTCTGTGTGATTAAGAGCAGCGTTTGAGAGGCCACTTGACGGCACCCATCACCCTGTTGTTCCTCAAGTTTTAATGAGCACTTTAAACTCCCAGAGGAACCCAAATGAGCGGTTCCCATCAGTAATTATTCCTAACACTGCCATGAATATGCACACAGAAGTCCCAGCTGGGCCCAACACTCTGTACATTCAAACACGAGCTCAAGCTCAGAGTTCTTGCATGCTTTTACCTCAGTTATACACCATTTAAAATGGATGGGCAAGCATGGCAAATGGCAAACACAGGCAATATGTTGAATAATCATCCATTTTTTGTCTTCACTACACTTCACTGTAACTATAGAACAGGTAATATTAGGCTTCTTGTGATTTTTACGTAATTGATTGATCATTATTATTTGCAATAACAGCGATTATTTGTTATTGTGCACTTTAAAACAGCCAAAAAAGAGAAATAATTAAGCATGTGTGTGTGTATATATATATATATATATATATATATATATATATATAGTTACATTTACATTTTGTCATTTAGCAGACGCTTTTATCCAAAGCGACTTACAAATGAGGACAGTAAAAGCAATCAAAACCAACAAAAGAGAAACAACATCTAAGCACTATGACAAGTCTTGGTTAGCCTAACGCAGTACACATAGCAAGTTTTTTTTTTTTTTTTTTAAGAAAATAAGTAGATAAAATATAGAAAAACAATTTTTTTTTTTTATAAAGTAATAAGTAGATAGAATAGAAAAAAGAAAGCTAGTGTTAGTTTTTAAAGAAAAAAAACAGCAGTTAGAGAAAAAATATGCAATTGATAGAGGGTCAAGGGTGTTTTTTTTTTTTAGTAAAAAGAAGACAGATAGATGAAATAGAATTAGAATAGAGAGTGCTAGAGTTAGAGCGTTAAATAAAGATGGAAGAGATGTGGTTTTTAGCTGTTTCTTGAAGATGGCTAAGGATTCAGCTGCTCGGATTGAGTTGGGCAGGTCATTCCACCAGGTGGGAACAGTTAGTGAAAAAGTCAGTGAAAGTGATTTTGTGCCTCTTTGGGATGACACAATAATGCGTCGTTCACTTGCAGAATGCAAGCTTCTAGAGGGCACATAGGTCTGAAGTACTGAAATTAGGTAAAGGGGTGCAGAGCCAGAGGTGTTTTTTAAAAAAAAATTTTATGTGAGCAGCTATTGGTAGCCAGTGCAAATTGATGAACAGAGGTGTGACGTGCGTTCTTTTCGGCTCATTAAAGATTAATCTTGCAGCGGCATATATACACTACTGTGCAAAAGTCTTAGGCCACTAGTATTTTCACCAACAAAAAATGGTTTTAAGTCAGTTATTTCTATCTTTTGCTGTAGTGTGTCAGTAGGAAATAACAGTTTACATTTACAAACATTATTTTTGCCATCAATTGTAATAATCCAGTAAGATTTTTGTTTGCACAAGGAGTCTGACAACAGCCAGTGCTCCACACAGAGATCTGATCTCACCATCATCCAGTCTGTCTGGAATGACATGAAGAAACAAAACAAACTGAGACAGACTAAATCCAGAAGAAGTGTGGTAACGTCTCCAAGATGCTTCAAGAGACCTACCTGCAAAGCTACCTGAAAAACTATGCACAAGTGCACATGGGGCAAAAGCTGTTTTACAAATGCATAGTGTGCTCACACCAAATGTTGATTTAATTTAGTTAATAGAAGTTAATTGATAAATAAAATCTATTTATGGCATTATTTCTGAAAGCATCCTCACTTTACAGCATTTTTACCCAAGTGCCTAAAACTTTTCACAGTACTGTAGCTTTACAGGTAGGTTTCTTGAAGCATCTTGGAGACGTTGCTACAGTTCTTCTGGATTTAGTCTGTCTCAGTTTGTTCTGTTTCTTCATGTCATTCCAGATGAACTGGATGATGGTGAGATCAGATCTTTGTGTGGAGCACTGGCTGTTGTCAGACTCCTTGTGCAAACAAAAATCTCACTGGATTATTACAATTAATGGCAAAAATAATGTTTTGAAATGTAAACTGATATTTCCTGCTGACACACTACAGAAAAAGATAGAAATAACTGATTTCCAACCATTTTTTGTTGGTGAAAATACTTGTGGCCTACGACATATATAAATATATGTGTATATGTAATAATCAAATAATCAAAGCATGCCAATAAACAGCCATATCTCACAGGTACGAGTGTGATATTGCGTTTTTACACACGAGTGTAAATATATAAGAAACAACAATGGAGTGTCTTTAAAAGCCCTCTTTTATGCAGAACTACTTCTTTCCACCACGGATTCAAATCTAAAGTTGACAGTTTAACATCTGAGCCCAAGCCTCCATTACTAATTCAAAAATGTCACTTTAGAACTAGTAACGAAGTAACATTAAGTTGCTTCATCAAAAGCTTAATGTATTAAAAGCTGTCCCAGAGTATTATGAGAGAGACTGACTGAGTGAGTGATTACCTGCATCTGATACAGTATTCATTCTTCAGCTCAATCTCATATTCACAATAAAAGATTAGTTTGAATGTCCGCTGACTATCCTTTCACCTGTTAAGGGAAATTTCCGATGACAGTGCTGCTCGGTGCATTTGTTGGCTGCGTCTTACAAGGGGTTGTTGAAAGTAAAAAATAACTTAATAATAGAAAATAAAATAATACAAAATAAAATATGATAACTAATATATTTTAATAGATATATTTATAATATTTCTTATATATTATTACTTTATTTTACCATATATATTATATTGCTTGTATTATGGCGTTCTAATTTTTCTTCAAATATAGGATACTGTATAAAGTTAAATACTGCTGTCATATTGGTTATTTAAAGAGGAAAAAGAGAGCCAAAACATTAAGAATTGTTTAGTGCATCTTTCAAAAAAAAAAACTATTTTGTGATAGATTGCAAATGTAGACTTTAAGCATCACACAGTTTTAATGCTCAGTTATGGATGTGGAAACGGGAAAGCTATTGGGTATTGCCTAAAAATTCTCAAAATACTTTCCCAAATCAGTTAAAACTCTATTTCATCATTTGAGATACTGTAAATTCTGAATTTGTCTTCTTCTATAGCATGAAGTGGGAAATTCATCAAATATTATTCTAACTCTTCAAAATAAGGGCTTGCATTAAGCCACTTAACCAAAGACAGTGTGCCATTAAGCATTAGCACAATTATAATCTATCAGGTAAAAACGTCAATTAACAGAACGGAGGAGGACACAGATCCATGCTCATTTTTCAGTTGAGAGCGTGGATACGAACAGCGTTTTGCTAAAAAAAAATGGCAAAATACTTTAAAAAATGTCAAGCCACAAATGAAATTTTATCAGCAGGTTGGTGCTTTGTTTTTCTTTTCCATGAGTTTTTCACACATTTCAAACAGACATTAAGATATGCTTTAACAAATCAGTTAGAGATTTTATTCAGTGGCTTTAATTTATTCAACATTTACTCTTTTCACTTTAAAATTGTGAACACATGTCCACATACTCTGAATTTTATCCACTTTCTAGACTGTCAAATTACGTCAGTCTGAGATGTGTATCAAACTGTTCATGTCTTTTTGGTGAAAGCAGCAAGACTGAAGGAACAGAAGAGTGAGGAACTCCTTTGAAAAGCCAAATTCTTACAAATTCTTTTTTTAATCACTGTGTGTGTCAGTATGACAAACTTTGTTGAAAAGAGTTGTGTATCTCTGCACCTGTGACTCATTAGCTGGATCGGTGCAAAATAATTTTCAAATAAAGTTTTTTTTTCTGTTTTTTTTTTTCTGCGATGCAAAGCTGACAGAGAAAGCTGAATATGAGTGATCTTCTTGTGTCAACTGAGGAGAACATCTGCCTGAAGTTGCATTTCGTGGAAGGGCAAGAAATGAAGCTTGGGTCTATAATGTCTTTAATTTGTATTTTCTCTTTGTATATTTCTGTCCCACTCTCTGTCTCTGTTGTGACTTCAGATATGAGAAGTTTGCCAAGCGTCTGGAACAGCTGGAGGAGGCGGAAGGGACCTTTGATTACTTCACACTGAGCTACCAGCCCTTTGGAATTCAGCGGCGATCCAACAACGGTCTGGTCCTTAGGGAACGGGCACCGGGAGCAAAGGCTGTCTTCCTGACTTCAGTAAGCATCACCATGCGGAGACCTCTGTCAAGTCACCTTTATTTATATAGCACTTTTAACAATACAGATTGTGTCAAAGCACTTAACAGTATCAAATTAGAGGATAGAGTGTCAGTAATGTATAATAAGATTAAACACTCAATTTTCAGTTAAAGGCATTTCATTATTGAATTCAGAGATGTCATTGTCTAGCTCAGTTTATTTTAAATAGTATCTGTGCAATCAAAGCGACGATAATCACTAGAAATTAAGTGTTCCCAACTGAGCAAGCCAGAGGTGACAGCGGCAAGGAACCAAAACTCCTTCTGTGACAGAATGGAGAAAAAAACCTTGGGAGAAACCAGGCTCAGCTGGGGGGCCAGTGCTCCTCTGGCCAGACGAAACACGCAGTTCAATTCCAACCGTAGCCATGTCAGCGTGTGTAAAGGGCTTATCTGATTCCCGTGGTCTTGTCCTGATGGGGCATTTTAATTTATAATTTAATGTATTTGTTATATTTGTGCTTTATGCATTATTTGAAGTTTTTCATTTATATGATTTATTCATTTGCTATAATTGTAATGTATAGTTTAATGCATTTATTGTTTCTCAGTCTATTTTTATA
>JAFVLL020021945.1:0-11437 GCA_021397915.2 Tor tambroides
ATATTTTTTTTTTTTTTTTTTTCAATTATCAAAAATTATTCTCAAGAGCTCTTTAATTCTAATTAACAGTAACAACACTGGAACAGTCAGGCTGGAGTTCAAATTAGTTTATTTTTTTATTATTCAGGATGCACTCACAAAGAGTAGTAGTGTATACAGCTGTCAAAATTCCCTCATTTTGCTCACATTATTCATTGTGTATTAAATATGCACAACAAACAGGCAATTAGTGACTCGATTTGATTTGCTGTAATGCATTTGACCTCTTTTTGTTGTCTGATGCGCCTCATGAGTGAAATTCTCCCATTTTTCCGGTCCTCTCATTCCACAAAGACAGAAGCTCTTTTATGTCTCTTGCCATCAGGCAGACACTTAAGTCATTACTATGGCAACTGATATAGACCTACCGGATATTAGCATTGCACTGTCTGAACATATGGATCTGATTTCATAGCTTAGAAAATGACAGTCAGGTCTAGATCACATTTGAGAAATGAAACTGAACTGATCTGAATAAAGCACTCACCATTGCAATATAGTTGAATTTTCGGGCCACCTGTCGGATCCTCTTCATCTCCTCATCCAGGTTGATGGCCCAAACCTCACATATTCTTTGACTATGATCCACAGTGGCTGCGGGCATAGTTCCAGGGTTCACGGCATCAAAACCAAAAAAACACTCCCCAGGGGATATTCTCATGAAATAATAATTGCTTGTTCCCTCTTTTTACCTGGAAAAAAAAACAAAAAAAATTCATAATCAGAAAGCTGCTGATTTAAATCAAATCACTTTGTCTCTAAACCATAATCAAATCAAAAAGGCAACAAAATAAACTTGGAAAACAACTAAGACCATTTAAATATGTGCAAAAAACATTTCTAATTGCAGAGTAAATGGAAGAAAATATATTGAATGCATATATATATATATATATATATAACATCACCATATGAAGCTTTCCTGTTAAAGCATGACCAAATTGTTTATTTTTGCACCAAATTGTATTCTCTGCAATGGTCAATAATAGATCCGCATATATTTTCAAATATGCATGTATCTATGGCTTGTGGATAATTCTTCTGTCATGGCCTGGCTGATTGACTTTGGTAAATCATTAGTCGTTTGTCTACTGACTTCCAACTAGATATTAGATTAGTTGATCCTTATCACTCCAGACAGCATCATGAACACTGTAAACACAGGAGCGATACTTCATATGCTTCCACTTTAGTCTTAGTAAACACGACTACTCATCTACTCATCAATGCTTCATGACAGCATTGAAAGGACAATGATTCAGACATACTCATATCACACACACAAAAAAACCTGTTGTACTGTGGCTAAACATTACAACAAGTGCCAGATGAGACAAAATGGTCGCAGGCTAACAGAAGCAGCATTCAGTTCAATATGCCAAACAAAATAAGTGGGACGATTGGTCGTGTGCCAAAAAAATGCTTGTAAACATATATGACAGTGCCTTTTTAGCATATTATACGTTGTTTTATGTGTCCTTAAGCTATTAAATGTCCAAATCATTTATTGTAGGTTCACATATTAGCAGCACTAGCTAGCACAACATCCGCTAAACAACTAAAAAAAAAACCCGCAAACGTCCTGAAAGCATGCCTACAGTTAGCTTTTGTAAACAATCCCTCTTGTAAGATGTGAATGAGGCTGTTTGGTGTCGACGTGAGTGTTTATTTGTGTATGTGGCTAGAGTGTTAGCTATTAGCCTAGCCACAAAAGTTTGTCCTGTTATTATGATCAAAGTTCACGTTTTCTGTCAGGACTTACCTTTCTTCAAACAAGGCAGTTACACTTAAAGCGTACACTGCTTCTGTAATACAAAATCGCCTTGTTTAGAAAGGACTGGGACCTTGCTCTTTACTTTTATATAGTTTTATTGGGCTAACACCGATATCAACAACCAGCTGCCACCTCTGAACTACATCACAGCGCTCCGGCGTGACGTCATGACGCGTGACCTTTGAACTCCTTGGGGGATTTTACGTTCATAAATGTTTTCTTTTCAAGGTGACGTTTATATGTATTCTTTAAAGAACTCGAAACATTTGATTGCTTGTAAGACCCTTCTATGGTGTTATATTATAATACAGTTTTTAGAACATTTCAGAATTTCATGTATTGTATCCTTCTTAGAATGTTTTGTTTTGTCTCTTTACCTGTAAAACTTGAGTTCTTTCTTACAAAAAAAAAACTTTCTTACATTAAAAAAAAAACACATATATTTTGGGATACACACAATAATGTAATCTAATGTAATGTTCACATAGCTGTGATTACATTGTCCCAACACCCACAAAGCAATTAAATAAATACAAATAAATAAAAATGAAATAATAAATCACAACGACCTGGTGATTTGATAAAACTAGATCAGTCAAATTCAAGAAATGTTTGTTTCTCATAATGTTGCCTTTATTTGAAAGTATATCAACATTACAGACAAAGAGAGAGGTTAAGACATGATAACAGGTGAGCAAACCTTCAATATGGGTCTAAACTGACCTAAATCTGAGAATTGTCTCCATTATTCCTTCAAAATCATTTGAGAACATTAATTTCCTAAATGTATACATGAGTGTTTTATTCTTTTTGCTGCATTAAATGCAACATACTGTATTTGGTCTGGTTTCTTTTGGTTCCGTGCATGTGCCAGGCTCAGTTTGAAGTGCACAACTTATACAATATGCACAAAAATTGTACTTTTAGAAGTTTTACCCTATCCAAACTATCCAAGGACTGACCGAATCTGCTAAGTGGCAAATAGCTTTAAATAAGTAAATGTTACTTCTAAAGCACACTAGAGGAAATGTAAATATATTAATTTCACAACAAACTGAATTTTCATGTATTCATGTTATTCAAGTGCATAAAGTGCAAAAAATTAAGATCAGATCATTTATTGCACACAAGTACTTAATGCTTTAAAGAATTCATGCTGAGAAATTATAAATATATACTAGAATAAAACATAACTCTTTATAGTACACCTGTATTACACATTCAGACAGAAAGACATGCTTCTGTAACCCCAGACACATCTCCACATGTCCAATATCTTTGCATAATTCGAAATGCTCACACTCCTATCTTGCTCACATACAATAGATGCTATAGCTTTTTCTTCTTGCAAACTGGTGCATTTGTTCATGCTCTGTGGGGGCCAGTCTCATCTGAGTCAGGATCCTTCACGCTATCCTCACTTGGCAAGGAATCTTCCCCAGAAGAATGGGAGCTGAAATCTGCCACTCCTGACTCCTGGTCACTATTGTCAGCATCAGAGCTTTTTGGTTTGTCTCCAAACAGGCAAAGCTCTGCGCTTTCTCTCTCTCCTTGTTGTAGGGTGAAAACATTGGGAGCATCACCTATAAAGCCACCGATGTAATCCTGAGGAGTATTGGCCAGGCTTGTATCTAAAGGTAACGACCAAAGGGCTTGCTTGCGGTCCAATACACCCTTTTGCATGTAAAGGGTTTTTGCACGCTCCTTATCCAGAACAGCCATTTTCTGCAAGGGGAAAATACTTGATCACTGAAGTTAAAAAGGCAGACTTTGTGTAGATGAAAATTCTGCATTGGTAGAACACGCATATTTAAAGGAACAGTTCATCAAAAAATGAAACGTTTCTGAAAAGTTACTCAATCTCTGAGTTTGTTTCTGTGGAGAAGTAATAAGTGGTGTCAGAATGAGATGATTACTTGTGGATTATTGTGAAGTTTTTATCAGATGTTTGGTCTCTCATTCTGACGGCACCCATTCACTGCAGAGGATCCACTTGTGAGCAAGTGATGTAATGCTTAATTTTTATTTCTAGGTGAACTATTTAAGTAAACATGATGATCCGATTTAAAAGAGATTCAAAGCAAATTATAAAAACGAATGAAAAATAAAAATTTTAGGCAAACATCTGGCATTCTACCTGCTCATAGAGAGCCAGTTCTTCCTCAAGTTGTTGCGTTTCCTCTTTTACAGTCATCAGACAATCTAGCTCAGACTGACGTGGGTGCAACTCACGATCAAAATGATTATACAGCCTTCTCCAGTATCTAAACACGGAAAAGACAAACATGTTTTGCAGTTAAACAAATATAAATACCATATGTGACCCTGGACCACAAAACCAGTCTTAAGCCGCTGGGGTATATTTGTAGCAATACCCAAAAATACATTGTATGGGTCAAAAGTATTGATTTTTCTTTTATGCCTAAACTCATTAGGATGTTAAGTAAAGATCATGTTCCAGATATTTTGTAAATTTCCTACTGTAAATATATCAAAACTTCATTTTTGATTAGTAATATGCATTGCTAAGAACTTCATTTGGACAACTTTAAATGCCATTTTCTCAATATTTTGATTTTTTTGCACCCTCAGATTCCAGATTTTCAAATAGTTGCATCTCAGCCAAATATTGTCCGATCCTAACAAACCATACATCAATGGAAAGCTTTATTCAGCTTTCATATGTATAAATCTCAATTTTGAAAAATTGACCCTTATGACTGGTTTTGTGGTCCAGGGTCACATATGTCAGTTACTCTGTAATAGCTGTCTTGACTTACAGATAGATGGATACTTAGGACTAAAGAGACCAATTATGCATGAGAAAGAGAATCAAACTATCAGCTTCTTTTTTATAGAGGAGAAGAAAATACCATTTAACATGTTCTGGCATACTTAAAACAGTAGGGGGCAGTACTGGGCCTCAAAAGTCCCTGATTCTGGCTCTGATCAGGTTTGAACAGAGGGTTCATGAAATCCAGCTTGTTCTCCCATAAATGAGACCATATGGAATGAGTTTTCTCTTTGATGCTACAGAAAAAGAAAAAAAAAAAAAAACACGTTCATGAACACGTTCAATACATGCAGAGAATCCTGACATCCACAGTACCATAAATTTTAACAACAAATTTAGTTTTGTCATTCATGTCATCAAATAAACAGGACAATTACCACAGATCTTTCCTCTCCTTCTGGCTGTTACAAATAAAGTTGCCATAATGACAGGAGTAGACGTGGTTGTGGATGCTGATCAGAAACTTCTCATTGTACTCAAAAGCACAGGGAAACTGTTCCATAAGCTGCCATACACATTCCAGGAACTGGTCTATGACAGGTGACACTTCCTTTACCTCTCCATCAAGATGACCGCATCTGAAATGCCATAAAGTAAATTACATTTAGAATGAGCACTTTTGAGCTAATACATCAAAAAACCTCTGTTAATTATAAGATGGAGGCCAACCTGTGTGAAAACTTGTGTCCAAAAGAAACCCAGTCTTTCTCAATCAGCACCTATACATAAAATAAAACAGGATTATACTTACAATCAATAATATTGATTAAAAGAAATTAATACTTTTACTCAGCAAGGATGAAGTAACTTGATCAAAAGACATTTATAATGTTACAAAAGTATGCTATTTCAAATAAAAAATTTCTATTCACCAAAGATAAAAAAAAAAAATCCACATAACAAGATGATAATAAAAATAAATGTTTATAGAGCACCAAAATCAGCATTTTAGAATTATTTCTGAGTAATGATGCTGAAAAAGAAAAGACTTAGTGTGCATAAGAGGCTTTTTTTTAAAAAACATTAAGAAATCCTACCAACCCAAAACAGTACTTGTGAAATGTTTAAAGGTAAAATGTCAATTTCCGATGTTAAGATACTTCATATCCCAGTTTAATAAGCAGAGACAACTATAAGTAAGTAATTTGTGAGTTCACTTCCTCAAAAAGTGCAAACACTGGCACTATCCCAACATTGATCTATTTGTTTGAGCATCCTGATCATCTTGTTTTGCTGATCAATATAAGGCAGGAACTGCTGGTAAAACCTGTTTGAAAACAAGTAATAATTTATTAGATCTGTTTAGTGATGCATGCACATTAAAAGACACACTTCGTCTTTGTAAATAGGTCACAAAATCATTCTATGCATCTGCACATACTGTGCCTTCTGCTACCAGTGTATCAGGAAATGAGACTGTATTCCCAGACAGAACTAATCTGTGCTAGAAAGTAGGTTCTTCTTTTTATGTTGACCCCATATGAGGGTAAATTTCAAAGAAATAAGAGATAATTTTCCAAACTGAGCCCAGCTATTGAATGAAACCTCTCCAGCAGAGATCTAGCCTCCCTCCAGCAGAGAAGCAGCCGATCCGTACAATTAAATGAGTAAGACCCACACTGGCAGCCTGTCAGTTATGCATCTTCTTACACTGTGAACTCTGTGACTTTTGCAAAGTTTGCAAGCTATAATGTAGCATGCTCTCATTTACCATCAGTCCCTTGAGGGTCCTGTAGTAAGGATCCAGAAGCACACTGGCCACAGAGCACACCTGAGCCGTCCTATCCCAGCCATCAGAACAATGAACCAAGACGCTGACCCCTTCCTCTGCCACGGCCTGTGTATGTGAGAACATGAAATCAGTACCAGAGCGCCCATGCATGCGCTCAAGAACTCTCAAAGAGATCTTTTACCTTAGATAAGAAGACTCCTGCCTCCATGATCGATTTGATGTGTCTCAACCAGTCTGAATTTTCGAGCCCCGTTAGAAATTCTCCCATGGAGGGAGAACGCAGTGCAGAAACTAAAAAAAACAACATCAGACATTTTGAGAAGATCCAGACAAATTCATTGCTAAAGTTAAGTTTATATATAATATGATGAAAACCAGGAGCTTTATTGAGAATTTACAATAGAGAACTGATGTGAGGAATATTTTTGGATATCCGTAGTTTACAGACCTCTTCTTTAAAGTGCTCAATATTTACTTTGGCTTTGCAAAGAAAGCTGGTGACTCATATGTAGCGTCCTCTGTGAGTGTCCTCTTTATTTATGTTACTTAAAATATGCATAACTGATGAATTGGCTTGATGACAGTTCTGTCTTATGGCTCATTAGTTATCATGACAACCAAGAGAATTTGTATTTCTAAAAGTGGCATTGATTCTTTTTCTCCAAACCAACATAAACATTCCTTGTGAGCACTGAAAGTTTTGATATGCCAACAGTTCAAATGTGATAAGAGTATTTAAGGGCTGGTGACGTCCCATGAGAACGCTCCAGATGAGGGCTCAAGCCAAATATACTGACAAACCCGGTCACTCTTGGTGGCAGCAACCTAACTAACTTTACAGTATTTCAAGGAAACTGCCATTCTAGGAAGAATCAAGCGTGTTGTAATGAGATCTCAAATAGCCACAGAGTCTCTGCTGGAAGGGTAATCTCTGATTATTCATCCAGATGACTCCCTAGTGTTTTTTGGGTCAAAATGCTATCACACCCAGAACCGCTATTATTTCTTCAACACTGCAAGATTTCATTCTCACGCCCTCCTTTTCTCAATCAGGGCAAAAGGGTCTCCAATCGTTAAGTCAACAAAACAAAAATAGGCGAGGAATAAAAGCCAGATGGATTCAAAGCACCCCTACTACACAATCTGCTTTGCCAAGAAACTCTCCTGTGGTACAATCAATGGTTCATTGCAGAATATCTTTATAATAGACAATAAAACGCTAAGTGGTCTAAAGTCTTGGTTTTATAAATGCACTATGGGAAGATCTCCTAAAAAACTGAAGGGGAGCTGCTAATGGTTCAAGCTGGTCTGAACAGTTTTGGCATCTATGGTTGCATGAAGATCCTTTAACATCCATGGAACCTTTCCATCTTTCCACAAGGTTCTTTATAGTGGAAAAAAGGTTTCTTTTAAGAACTGTTAATGGCACCACAGCAAAAAAACCCTTTTAAGACCTTAACAGAAGGATCTACTACAGTGGTTTATATGGTCAAATTAATTTTCTCACTTAATAAGATGGAGACAATACCCTCTATGAGTTTCTGCTGACTGTTCCTCATCACATGAATGTTTTCAATGCCAATGAACTGGAACTTAATGTTGCAGTAGTTGTCCTCATTTTCGTAGCCTTTGCCCGCAGCTCGGTTCGCCATTGCATTTAGCTGGAAATACATGAGAGTCTTACATAAAGTGTCTTTCATGTGCAATTCTGCTATCTGGTCCACTGATATTAAGTGGACTGACCTTGGGTCTGGTGTCCACAACATACATGAATCTGCTGCCAGGATTAGACTTCATGATGGCCTGCAGCATTTGCTCATCCTCTAGGCAGCGAGCACTGAAGCCAGAAAGAGGCTGACTGCTGCGACATATCGTGGCCTAAAAAATAAGACATCATATGAGTAGGTGTTAGCATATGTTGGTATCCTGTGGTGTCGTGTTTTCTTTTTTTTTTTGGAATGGGTACCAGTAACGGTCCTTGTTCATTATTAGGTACCCTAGACAAAGATAAGGCATGACAACTAAGTGTCGGACACTTATTTCCAGTTTAGTGGTACAGTGTTCAGTGTGAAAGTGGTGTATTAAAAAAAATCAAGATAAATACATAAATAGATCCAAAAAAGTACATTTCAGTTTTATTATTAATATGTATAAAAAAATTATTTTTTTCCAATTATCTAGTAAATCATGCATCGTACAGTCTAAAAGTAATTCCCAGCCTGGCTCGATAAATAAATTCAGCCTTTTGAACAAATCAGAAAGAGAAAGGCATTTAAAAATTTAAAAATATAATAAATAAGTAAACATTTTAATTTAAATATTAAAATGTATAAAATGTTGTTGTTTTTTATCTAAATTATATTTTAATACTTTCCATTAAAATAAAGTCTGCTCAATCTACTAAAAATGCATTCATACCGTCTCAGAGTAATTCCCAGACTGATCCTCTCACGCTCGATTAATAAATTAAACTTAAAGAACAGAAGATCACACTGTCCTCTCTGTGGAATGGGCATTTCATGAGAATTTGGCCCTGGCCTCATAAAACTCTAAAGGCTGAGCTTGCAATATTACTTTTTTAGACACTGTTCTAATCATATTTTGGGGTTAACGAACCATGAATGGGGGAGATATTAAACTATAACTGACCCCTTTGGGCCTCACCAGCATGATCCTTATGTGGAAGTCACACACAAGTTTCTCCATGTGGTTTGAATTCGTGTGTCCAAAAGAAAACGCAAAGACTCCAAAGGGAATATTTGACCTCAATGAAATGAAATGCCTTTTAACAGAGTGCTGAACCCAAGAGGGTGCAGAAGGAGCTTGACCTTGCTTTTAAAATGTCCATTATTGCTATAAATCACAATGCACGCATATGCTGCATGACACATTTAGTATCTTGTCATGGTAAATGTACTACAATTCAATGTTGAACTGACTGTAAGTTTGCGCTGTGAAAAGCTGGAGTAGTCTGCACTTTTTTTGTAATCAAGCTGGAGTTTAATGCAAAATCAAGCTGAATCACATTTATGGTTCATCAGAAATAAGGTATTTTTATATATAAGAACACTCAAGTCTCAAGAACACTGTGTTCTTGAACCTTGAACTCCTCAGTCCAATGACAAAATATTTGGCAGGCAAGGACATATGAAGGACAGGACAAAATTCTCCACAGCCTCATTAAAAGAGGCAGATGAATACTAAGACTGCAGAGAGAAACTGCCGGATGTGCAGCCAAACTCACATGGTTTTCCTTGCAGTAGTATGACAACGTGGGAAATCGACCTCTGCTACGAAACTTCGAGCTTCCTACGATGACAGGGAGGGTGACGGATTTAGGCACCAACAAGTCAGCTGGGTAAGTATCACACACCTGTGTTACAAGGAGAAAAGTTGTGCATAAAAACAAGCACTTAATATATTGATTGCATTTACATAGTGATGGTTGGTGATATACTAACTCTGTACTCTCGGTTGATTGGGGTGACATGCCATAGCTTATTTGGAAGTCCCATTCGACTGTACTCAGCCTTCAGATCTAAAAAGTCCCATGAGTGCTCCCTTTCAGCTTTGTCAACATTGGGATTGAAGGAAAAACAATATAACTCCTCATATTTTTCTGCAAGACAGAAAACAAAAACAATGACAGCAATGTCCTGGTACACAGAAATAGTTTCTCCTTAATTACTTTTGAAAATTGTATTAAATGCACAAATGCTACAATCATATTGTAATCACAGTATATTCCTAAAACAATGCCAAAACGCATGCAAGGTGACCCACCTGGCCTGGAGAGACGTGAGAGTGAAATGTAAACATCGTGGCAGTTGCTCTCTTGAGGAATGATAAACTGTATGACCTGAAAGTTCTTGCAGTGGATTAATAAAGGGTATCCGCTCTGAGATGCCTTATGCTTTACAACATTACACACTAAACTGTGAAGAACCTGTGAAAAACAAACATAATGTGTCAGTTATTGTACTTGTAAAAAAGAATTATTTCAAGCACAGAAATACCACACAATGACATACCGAAAATGTCACTCACCCACAGCTCATTTCTGTCCTCAGACCCTTTACCTACAAAGATAGTGTGTGTGGCTGTCAGGTAGAGTGTGCCCACTTGAGTTCTTCGAGAAGAACTTCTGTCCACTAACCGGACATTGTCAACCTGTAATATATAACAAAGGTAATTAGACAACATGTGTATTAGTGATGCACTAATGTCACAAAAATATATTAGTGGCCTGAAATGATACTGCATACTTTAGTTATCTGCGATCAAATAGCAGAATCTAAAATTGAATATGGCTTTTCAGTCATTTTCTTTACATTATAACTAATGTAAACAACAACAGATGTAGGCCTTTGTATTTATATCCTTGCACATTGGTTTCATTGACTGTGTTGAATCCAATGAATGAAAACATTTACAAGCAATAAAACCTCAAGTTACTACTGTTGAGCATGTGGAATCATTGCATGGAGATGTGAGGGTCATGTCATGAAAAAGGGAAAGATTGTATCATTGTATGGATGCTGGACATTTACCTTTGGCATTCTGATGTGCTCCATCTCTGACCACCACACCTCTGGCGCGTGCAGCTTATCAGGGTACAGAAATACTTCTTAGTGTCATGCTGAACGAGTGATATTGTGTTAATTCAAACACAATAATATCTGAAGTATTGTCAGAAACGCTGAGCTGCTTTGAATCCTGGCTGATACGGTTACATATGGCTCCTCCCGTCATCTGTAGTGATTCACCGTAAGGTCTCTGTGCCGCTGGGTCCTAAAGCCGAAGAGTTTGGTGGTGAAAGCTAATTAGATGTAAGTCTTTACGCCAAAAGTATAAGGGTATTCGTGTGAATATATAGCCTATTTACTCCAGTGAATATTTACGTGATGTTTTAAGTACTGGATAGAAACAAACAAACAAAAAAACATTTCCATTGCTGTTGCCCAGAAAAGAAAGATAAACCTTGACTTGTATGTGGGGTTGACACACTAATGCCTCGTTTCCACTGAGTGGTACGGTACAGTACGGTACAGTACGGTACGGGTCGGGTCGGAAAACCATGAATTGGCTAGCGTTTCCA
>JAFVLL020021947.1:0-14252 GCA_021397915.2 Tor tambroides
GTGAGTTTTTAATCACTAAAAAAAAAAAAAAAAAAAAACTCATAAGGGTCATTCATTCAGAGTCATATAAACTGAAAAAAATTGTACATTTAATGAATAACTTTGTATAACTTTAACTTTAAGTCAATGTGGTCATAAACAAATATTCACTGTATGTTTCACGCTATAAATGCACTAGCTGTGTTGTGATGCTGCCAAGAAACATCTCAGAGTATTCAAAGTATTTTACTTTATCTTAATGCAAAACATGCACAACTGAAAGTCACAAGCCATGCCTATTTTAAGTGAGTGTGACAGATCTCCAACAAAAGAGGGCAAAAAAACAAAGTCAATAAATGTGACATCCATCACTAAACTGCTTCTTAAACACTACGCACACTTCCTAGATTCTAGACAGCACTTTATGTTAGAGCACCATGTGTGAACTCCTCCATTTATGCCCAGTTGCTTCACATTTCCACCACAATCCGAGCCTGCACGTTGCTTTTAGCAGGTTTCGACCGTCTCATATTAAGCAATCAATACGGTCCAGCCTTGGTAAGTTCTTCAGTCAGACTGACGAGTGTGATGAACAGCGTCCCTCACAGGAGACTGTCAATACTCATCCAAGCACCACTAATCTGTGCTCATGCTGCGCTGGCCAGGATGTGTGTGAAAATGTCAATCCCTCCCACTTTTCCTGCCTTTAATCAATGGGATTCAATGTGGAAGACCTGTGTAGGCAAATCCCATAGCAAATCACACACTGAGATAAAAGGAGAGAGTGGAGACCGGGCTGTATTGAACATCATGTCCCATGCATCACGATCTGGGGTATAGTTGTTCAGAAGGAGAACTGGGGCTGGATTCATGAAAAGAATAAAATGAACTGCTACAGTATTTTCTTAAAGGGATAGTTCACCCAAAAATGAAAATTCTGTCATCATTTACTCACTCTCAAGCAGTTCCAAACCTGTATGAATGTCTTTGTTCTGCCGAACACAAAGGAAGATATTCTGAAGAATGTGGGAAACAGAGCAGTCCTGGGGCACTACTGACTTCCATAGTATTTTTTTTTTCCTACTATGGAAGTCAATGGTGCCCCAAAACAGCCTGGTTACAAACTTTCTTCAAAATATCTTCCTTTGCGTTCGGCAGAACAAAGAAATTCATACAGGTTTGGAACTACTTGAGAGTGAGTAAATGATGACAGAATTTTAATTTTTGGGTGAACTATCCCTTTAAGAATAAACTTTTTTTTAATGCTCTTTTTTAAAAACAAAACTTAAGAAGAATTTGAATTCCTGAAAGAATGTTCTTTAAAATGATCATAAATAACTTAAAGTTAAGATAACCTCCAACTTGTCTTAAATCCACAAAGGTAAGATGTTTAATGAATTTATTGGGTTGATTCAAATATTAAGCCTAACCCTAGAGACATACTCTGAAGTGGCACCAAGGATCGGTCAAGATTATGCGCAACATGACTTTCTGCTGAATTTGAAATTCGGTTAGAATTCTTAAAAAATAATAATAATAAAATAAATAATTTTTAAAAATAGTTACCTTTTTTTACATTTTAGAATTTTTTTAGCAAATATGGGAGCAGCCATACACAGAAAAAACACGCTATTGTGTCACGCTATTGTAGTTATTACGGTAATATGCAGGTAGCGCAAAAAAAAAAAAAAAAACGTTTGAGTTGTTTATTCAAGTTTATCAGTGCAAAGACCATCCATACAATCAGATAATACCAAAGCTTGTCACTTTCTTCTTAAGAAAAGTAAGATGTTCTTGAGAAAATACTTGAATATGATATATTCTTTAACTTCTTAAAGAATTTTTCAATAATTTAACACTTACAAACTTCCTGGAATTCATCCTAAGAAATTTCTTCATTTCTTTCCTAAGAAGATTTTTTTGAATCCAGCCCCTGAATTGTAAGATTCAACAGTCATATATAATTTAAAAAAATAATAATAATAAAAAATGATTCTTTAATAAATCAACAGTGGGGGGGGGGGGGGGGGTCCAATCAAAATATTCTAAAAAAACAAAAAACAATGACCAATTAAAGGAAAATGTCTTACTGCCAAACAGATTCAGCTCCCAAATCTTCATTCATTGTGTTGCCCTGGTGAATAATCGCTGAATTTCATTCAGTTCACAGTTTATCTAATTGAAGGAGGCACTCAGAATATGTGCAGTGTGGCAAACCACCACATGTTCAAGCTTTTGATAGTACAATAGGCTCAAAATCCCTGGTAACACATTTCCAAAAGACTAGAAGACTTGATGCTGATTTAAGAATTGCATTGAAGTTTACATGGTAATTAAGTCTGATTGATTTAATAGGTCAGTAAAGGTTACGTGATGCATTTCTAACTATTCGTCTGTGCAGGGCTGCATCTCACTGAAGGGCAGCCAAGTGAATGAACTGACAGCCAACCCAGAAGAACCCGGCAGACACCTTTTTGAGATTGTGCCAGGTGAGCAATCTTCATATCAAATCATCAAATCATTGTCCTGTGCTGAAACCAGCATGCATGGCTTTTGAGTGTCAGGAATTGAATAGGCTTTCCAGAATATACTGATTACAGAGGGCTGATTTTGCCCCAACATGATTTACTGATGCTGACTATATTTATGACGAGTAAATAACACATGAGCATGACACCCACCAGAGCTTCTTTTTATAAACAATAAAGCAAAGAAAACTGGAGTCAACCTCCAAATGCCCTCCAAATCCATTCAGTGTTTACAAGATATTAAATTCTCTCTTTTGCACACGATAATCACATTAAAATGGGAAGTATTGAATTTCTTATCTCTGAAAATGCAGCCCTGGTCTGCTCAAGCCAAAGACAGCAATGTGACAAAAAATAAATAAATAAATAAACAACTGCAGAAGAAGAATAAAATCAACCTGTGCAGATTCAAGTTACAAATGATCTAATTCCTGATGGTAAACATGCATTCTTTTCCTGTAATTAGAGCAATTCGCTGAATATTTTTGCATATAATTAATGTTAAATTCTGATTCATTTTTGTAGATCGATCTAGAATAGTTCAAGAAAAAAATCAGGATGCATCAGTGAATCAATTTTTCACCCCTAAAGTGCATATTAAACATTTAGATAACTGAATTTGGTGTTAGCCTATAAGTAATGCACCAAACACAATAAATAAAACAGGCAAAGACACAGAGCATAGGACATTAGCAGCAGTTTCCTACACCCAACAGTACTTTCTCATGTCAGATCAGTAAACACGCCATCTCCTCCCTTAACCACAGTTTCCGTCTGACCAGCATGCTCCTTTGACTCAAACAAGCTTATTGGCAAAGTCCCTTTTCCATGCAAAACAAACAATAACATGACACAAAGCAGATTTCAGAGCTCCCTCATGCTTCTCAACTTTAACATGAGTGCAGCATTTGTCTGGAGATGCCTGGCCTGTTGTTGATTGTGACTCTGAAAATGAATAAGTTCCAAAAACAATGAAGAAATGGAAAGATCTGATTAACAACTGCACAGACTCCAAACTGAATCAAGGAAAAACTGACATTCAGAAACATTCAAAGGCCCAAACTGAATAAAAATGATGCAAATTGGTGCAGATGTTGATATTTATATGGCCACAAAGATGAAATTCTAGTAGTTTGTAATGCGAGATCTTCATAACAGTTTGACAGACTGCTTACATAAAATGATATAAATATCAGTCGTCACTACAATAATATGTCTGAGTATGATGCAATTTAAATGCTTAAATGCTTAATGATCAAAACATTGCAATGCAATACAATGATGATTGAGATGATGATCATATTTGAGACACTGATTTTTCTAAAAAAAAAAAAAAAAAAAAAATGATGCATGGATAATCAAGTCAAGTAAGTGTTCGTCTTCAAATAATAAAAACATTATAAAAGTAATTCCTATGTTCAGTTTATAAAAACCAGTAAAGAAGGCTGTAGAAGATTGTGTTTAACAGGAAAATAAAATCCAAAAATATCCAACAATGGCACCATTCATTGCAGGGACATAAATGACAAGCGCTGATACAAAAATGGGATCTAAACCAGTGGGAAAAACATGGCATTACTGGGAGATTTTCATGCTTCTGTGTTTTCAGTGCATTTAGAATACAGTATCAAAGTGCATGATTGTGACCCGAGTCGAGACCCTGGCAGCCTCTGGATCTGCTAACCCATGCCTGCTATACAAAGTTGTGATATTTAGTGAGATTTCTGCTAGTGAGGAGGATTTCCCCAAGCATCAGGTCCTCTGAGATCCATGCATCTGGTGTGCTGTTTGTTTGCTTAAGTGCACCGAGGTGTTTAGACAGAGCAGGCCGTCTCCTTCTGTCAGTCTACCGTGAGAAGGCAGTGGGAATGAGAGAAACAGAAGTCAAGTGGTGCTGCTTGAGCTGAACTGAGATATCAAAAGGAGTTTCTACTCGCTGGTTTTCCGGGATGTACCGTATGGACTAACGTGATCTTGATTTTTTTCTTATCCTATCCTCTCTGGGATGTTTGAGATGTACATGACAACTATTGAAGATTTGTTTCTGAAAGCGACGGTTTGAAGCAAACACATCTGCAGCATGAATTCTGCGTTGTGCGGGAACTACTTGAGCTGTGTTTGGGTTAATGGCCAATCTGTTGGCGTAAGAGACATGGCAGAGCATTAGTACCAGCTCAATCCCTCCAGTGCATCATGGGGCAGGGCTGCTGTAAGCCACCGAGGCACAAACCAACCCTAAACCAAGGTAATACCTTTGTTCATGCACTTACATGCAGAAATTGAGGTGACAAGGATTTTCTAGAATTTTCTTTAAAATATTGTTACAACGTTGCTGGAGTCAATAAAAAATACACAAAGGCCTAGAAATGCTGGGTTATGGTTTGTTATTTTTGTATGGAATAGTTTGTTCTTAATGCAATTGTTTGTTCAATAATGTTTTGTTTTTTTTAGGTATTTTTATTTATAATATGGCCACTAATCTTTAAGATGAGGTCCGAGATTGTTCCTCTACACCCTTCTGCATGTCATTTTCAAGAGTTCAAAGTGATTAAATAATAAAACCAGACATAGAAACTTTTTAACGTATGATACATAAGATGAATGAACTTGTTAGTACTTTTTGTAACTATATACATATATCTGCAAGCTAAAATAAATAAATGATTAGAATCAGAAGTTGAAATTGTTAAAATCTGATATTAGAATGGAACTACATGCAACATTCTTTTAAAATATCATATCTATGGTAACATAAAAGACAAAAATAAAAAGAATACTGTAAAAATGATGATATTTAAACAACTTTACATTTCAAATAATACAAGTTTTGACAAAAACAAAGTTTATAAAATGATCAACATTGGTCTGAACAAAAACAGCAGACGGGTTGAATAAAACTGCACAGTAGATGGCTCTTATGGAAAAGCAGAAATAGAGTGGTTACCCCGTATGCAAAGCACTGTGTTTATAAACACTAGGCATTATATGGAGGTAATATAAAAATAAAATGCCATCGAAACTTTTCTGAAGCGAGTCAGTTCCACTTCCCCAAATAAAAACTCCTCAAGTTTGGATGAATCACTTGAATGGCCTATTTCAATGTTAGAATGGCGAATTTCGCTCCAAAGGCCATAGGTTTGCAGGTATGTATACAAAACATTTACTGTTTGATTTGGCAAAAATATGTCCTTTGATTATCCATACCAATCAGAATCAGAATCAGAATGAGCTTTATTGGCCAGGTATGTTTGCACATACGAGGAATTTGTTGTAGTGACAGAAGCTCTACAGTGCAACAGAAAGACAGCAACAGGACAGGACATATAATAAAAGAATAGTAAACAAATATACAAATAGGCAATGTTCAAAACAGCAAAACACAATATATAATATAGACAATTATGTGTGTGCAGGTCTGATATGTGCAAATATGTGTAAATATGTGCAGATATATTAGACAAAAGTGTGTACAGGTCTGATATGTGCAAATATGAAATGGAAAAAAAAAAAAGGAAAGTGTGGTGAATAAATAATAGAGTTGTGTGTTCTGCGTTTTATTGTCAAGTGTTCATGAGATGGATTGCCTGAGGGAAGAAACTGTTCCTGTGTCTGGTCATTCTGGTGCTCAGAGCTCTGTAGCGTCGACCAGACGGTAACAGTTCAAAGAGGGAGTGTGCTGGATGTGAGGGGTCCAGAGTGATTTTACCAGCCCTTTTGCTCACTCTGGATAAGTACAGTTCTCGGAGACTGGGCAGGGTTGTACCAATGATTCGCTCAGCAGTCCGGACTACCCTCCGTAGTCTTCTGAGATCAGATTTTTTTAGCTGAGCTGAACCAGACAGTTATTGAAGTGCAGAGGACGGATTCAATGATGGCGGAGTAGAACTGTTTCAGCAGCTCCTGTTGCAGATTGAACTTCCTCAGCTTGCGAAGGAAGTACAACCTCTGCTGGGCCTTTTTGACAATGGAGTCTATGTGAATGTCCCACTTCAGATCCTGGGAGATGGTGGTGCCCAGGAATCTGAATGACTCCACTGCAGTCACAGTGCTGTTCATGATGGTGAGTGGGGGGAGAAGAGGGGGGTTTCTCCTGAAGTCCATGATCATCTCCACAGTTTTGAGTGTGTTAAGCTCCAGGTTAAGACTGCACCAGACAGCCAGCTCCTTAACCTCCTGTCTGTAAGCAGACTCATCACCGTCCTGGATGAGGACGATCAGTGTGGTGTCGTCTGCAAACGTCAGGAGCTTGACAGAGGGGTCTTTAGATGTGCAGTCATTTGTGTACAGGGAGAAGAGCAGTGGGGACAGAACGCAGCCCTGAGGAGCCCCAGTGCTGATCGTACGAGTGCTGGATGAGAATTTTCCCAGCCTCACTAGCTGCTGCCTGTCTGTCAGGAAGCTGTTGATCCACTGACAGACAGAGAGTGGGGACGGAGGGTTGTGGTGGGTTTGGTGCTGAAGGGTCATCCGTGATGATGGTGTTAAGCGGAGCTGAAGTCCCTAAAACAGGATCTACTGGGGTCCTGGTCTGTCCAGATGCTTCAGGATGATTAAGTCCCATATTGACTGCATCATCCACAGACCTGTTTGCTCTGTAGGGGGTCCAGTGAGGGACCAGTGGTGTCCTTCAGATAAGCCAAAACCAGTTTTTCGAATGATTTCATGGCCACAGATGTTAGAGCCACAGGTCTGTAGTCATTAAGTCCTGTAATTTTGGGTTTCTTTGGGACGGGGATGATGGTGGAGCGTTTGAAGCATGAGGGGACTTCGCACAGCTCCAGTGATCTGTTGAAGATCTGTGTGAAGATGGGGGTCAGCTGGACAGCACAGGTTTTTAGGCAGGCTGGTGACACCATCTGGGCCTGGTGCTTTCCTTCTTTTGTTCTTTCTGAAGACCTGGCGCACTACTTCTTCGCTGATCTGAATTGCAGGTGTGGGGGAGAGGGGGGTTGCTGGAGGTGTGAATGGTTGTGTGGAGAGGTGTTCAGGGCGGGTGTGGGGTGATTTTTCAACTGCAATGAAGTCATTTAAATTAAATCTATAGTTAGTGATTAATTGGTTTTAAATGAATCAGATACCAATAATTTAAAAAAAATGGCAATATAGTCACCAAAGAAGTGTAATGGCTGTTGATGTTCTCATTAGGGCCTCATACCTCCAGCCTGTTTGTTTTCATGTAGTGTTTGCCTGCTATGTGGCATCTGTCAGTTGATGTTAATGAGCATAATCACTCCTGCTCGTAATATTTCTCCAAAGGTCAATTTGAGATAAGCTTCTTCAGTCCTGTGCATAATTACACAGCCCATAATCCAGATCACATGCAAAGTCACGGGTTTGATTCCCAGGAACACACATGAATATAGAATGCTGCCAAATTCATGGATAAAACAGATGAAACACAATTGCACTCAATCTGTATTCATGCTTAAATAAACACAAATTGGTTGTTTGAAAAAGGAAAAAGTCCCCAGAATTCACTTGATCAGATCACTGTTGTTCTTTCGCCACAAGCCCATTTTTTTCTTCCCCACAAGATCGTTCTGACACTTCCTAAAGACATTCCTAAAGACATTCTGACACTTCCTAAAGAGACATGAATGCTAACAAAATGCCATACCATGGTGAGAAATGAAGGTTCCTCATTATGCCTTCAAGTCAGCTTCCACTCTGTGTGAGAGCATTAGCCTCAGACGCACCGCTGAGTCTGCTTGTCTTATTTATCTTAATTGCATCAGTACTTGTTTTTTTCCGTTCAGTCGACACTGCTGTGAACACTTATCTTATCATGACTTATTCCTCTAGTCATTTTATCTGGCCGGCAGAGTATTGGCTGTTCAATGCTTCTGATTTTTTTCATTTATCACTGTGAAGCTTTGAACTGAAGCCATTGTGGAGGTTTTTTATTTTTTTTATCCTTTACTGTTGCAAACCCAATGGGTAACTGGAAATGTCTTTGTTACTTTGGTCTTTCTAAGTCTGTTTTAAATTCAACTTCTCATGCCAATGATGGCCAGATGGACAACAACTTTGGTGCTAAAACCTTGAAGTAATACTGAAATACATCTCACTGATACATGACAATAGAGATACATACATAAATTACCATTAGATTCTATCTAAAAGGTATGGAAGTTTGTTTCCACCACAAAATGAAAAAAGAATTAATATATAAATGTGACATTTTATCTCACAATTCGGACTTTTTTCTCATAATTGCAAGATTCAAAGAATTGTGAGATATAAACTTGCAATTTCGAGTTATAAAGTCCAGTTCTGAGGGAAAACATTCAGCTCACAGTTCTTACATTTTCTTACAATCTATAATACTTAATAAGTCGCAATTGCATGTTATAAAGTGAACTGAAGAAGCTCATGAAATACATTAATATACATTTTTTCACAATATATTTCACCTATATCCCCATGCACCTGTTATTTCCTATGGCAAAATTATATGTACGGTATATACAGTATATATATATATATATATATATATATATATATATATGTGTGTGTGTGTGTGTGTATATATATATATTAATTTCCTTAATTCTAAAAAGGCCTTGACATCGAAATGTAAGGGATACTCAACCTAAAACTAAAAACACAGAGATTCTGTTATCTTAAGATTATACTATATATCATAGCATCATATCATATTATTATATCATAACATAGCACTTGCATATTATTGCTCTTCTGTTGTTTTGATTGCTTCTATTGTCCTCATTTGTAAGTCGCGTTGGATAAAAGCATCTGCTAAATGACTGAATGTAAATGTAAAGCCAGAACATGTGATATAAACTCAAAAAATGTATATCTTTATATCTTGCGATTCTAAATGTAGAACTTGTAATTGTGAGTTTGTCACACAATTCTTAGAAAAAAGTCAGAATTACAAGACGTAAACTCACAATTGTGAGGGAAAAAAGGTCAAAATCATGAGATAAAAATTTGTAGATACTTTTTTTTTAATTCAGCAGCAGAAATAAGCTTCCATAAAAAAATGTGTGCAAATATAATTACTGCACATTTTAGAGTGGCTTTTTATTGCCTGGCTGACCTAAGGCACACCTATTATAAGTAATCATGCTCATCTAATCAGCATCTTGTTACCACACGCGGTGGATGGATTATAAGCAAAGAAAATGCTCTGCTTTGAGTTTAGACAATTTGACAATATTGAGAAAATAGACCTTTTAATATTTAGAAAAAGTCTTAGATCTTTGAGGTCAGCTCATGAAAAATAGGGGCAAAAACAAAAGTGTTGCGTTTATAATTTTGTTCAGTGTACATATCTAAATCCATCTTGGGGAAAAATCTGTGCTATTCATTTGATCTAAAAAAGGAACAACAGAAAGCTAGCAGCTCTATGACCATTTCCTATCTTGGCACATAATCTTAGTTGCAAGCAATAGCAGCAATGTTTAAGAATTTTTACATCTTTACATTTTTTGCAGTTTGCAAAAATACCTTACTTTAGAATGTATTTAAAATGAAACTCTTCAAGTCAGAAATATGAAGGAAGATATGTATCTCTGAGTAATAAACAGAGATGTAGTGGTGAAAAAACAAGTAATTCCATCATCTGACAGATTGCCTCTCTTGTTTTCTGTCTCAGCTGGTGAGAAAGACAAGGCTGCGATGAGCCATGAGTCCTTTCTACTCATGGCCAACTCCCAGAGTGACATGGACGACTGGGTGAAGGCCATCAGACGGGTCATATGGGCTCCGTTTGGAGGAGGTAAAACCACAAAATTATAATAAACATACTGTGTCACAGTTAGTTAGTTACACATTGGTCATTACTTCTCTCTACCATCGGATGTTTCATGTATGTTCACATGATATCACCAGTGTTGTCTACGCTCACAAAAATATCACTGAGTGGAGTAGATGCCTCACTATCCAGAGATTAAATTACAAAGTCATGTTATTAATAGAAAGTTCAAACAAGTAATGTAAAGCAAGTTCAAGTTATCAGCTCTCAGTACAGACAATCTGGCAATGTGTCTCCACTTCCATTAGCAGCTAGAACTGTAAAAGCCCTGTTAACGTTATCTTTAGATGAATAACAACACCAAAGAGATTTTCTTACCGTGGTCTTGAAAGCGATGCCAACTGACGCCAAGAAGAAAATACAATCTACTGGATTTCTTAAAGACTGTGCTTTTCAATTAAGTTTAGATCGACGTTATTAAGACAACTAGGCCTAAGACGACAACTAAGGACTATATCCACGTCAAAAATTTTTTTTCATTGTGCTCTTCTTGTTGTTAGTATTTGAAACGCCTCAATATTTTGTGCAACTTTCTGCCACAAACAAGATTTACCCCTAGAGAACCCGGATGAGAAACATCCGCTGACAGGACATCAATGGAAAGAGAATATACTCGTGAGAAACGAGTGTTTCTTTGTACTGCTTGTTCTTTGATATACTTCGATGTCCACTGTAAGTGTGAATCTTCCCGCTGCTGTTCTGTCGTTTGGAGTAAAGTCAGTCAGAAAAGTACAGGTGAAAAGGTCTCGTGATTGCTGACAACAAACTATAATTTAGTATAATTTAATTTAGTATAATTAAATATATAATAAAACAACTTGTGGTGAATTTCAAGTAAATGTTGCTTAAAATACTGTTGAATTTGAGCTTATAAGTTGTTATAGTAGCATTCACATTCAGTATAGTAACTAGTTACATGTAACGGAATTACGTAATTTTTTGGTAACACTTTAGAATAGGGAACACTCATTCACTAACTATGACTTTTCCCTCAATAAATTCCCAGTTTGCTGCTTATAAATAGTCAGCAAGGTAGTTGTTAAGTTTAGGTATTGGGTACACTGTAAAAAAAAAAAGTTGAGCCAACCATTTTAAAACAAGCAACTGGCAGATTTTTGAGTTTTCTCGGTTTATTTTTATGATTCTCAACTTTGTTGTATAAACTGATATCATTTCGGAAAACTCAAAAATCTGTGAAACTGGTTGTAAAATTTTTAAGTTAACTCAACTTTTTTACAGTGTAGGATTAGGGATGTAGAATAAGGTCATGTAGAATAAGGCATTAATATGTGCTTAATTACTACTAATAAATGGCTAATATTCTAGTAATATGCATACTAATAAGCAACTAGTTAAGAAACCCTAAAATAAAGTGTTACCCGTAATTAAATTACAATTTTTTTTTTACTGTAATCTGTTACAGTTACTCAGAAAAAATGTGTAATTACAGAAACTTAGAAAAATGTTAACAATTACAAAGGGGGTTACATCTGAATATTTTCACACACAGAGATATGACTGATTTCTTTCATAAATTGCAGTGATTACTCTAAAATATGAGACACCAATGTTTCAGGAGTTGAAGACACAGAATAGGACACATGCTTATTCAATACCTGTTTTATTTCCTATTTAGGTTTATCTATATGCTTTATTTTTCAGGATTAACTGTTTTTTCCAAGGCATTGTTAGATGTCAGTGATTCTTGAATTCTTGATTTCAGAAACAGTATCATAGCTATTAAACTATATCTTGTTATGATGGTACATCTGTATTTAACCTCAGAATGATCTCAAAGTAAGAAGAGGTGCTAAAGTCTGCATTTGTGGTGGCTGTGCTTTAAAATTAAGTTATTATGATCTTAATTCAAGTGATGAAGGATTGTGAAAGTCTGATGGTAATCAGTGTTGAGTTCTACTGTAAGGTTAAGCCTTCCTGCTTTACATGTTTCAAAATGATAAACAGTTGAAAACATTTGTTAGAAATTTAGAAAAGTAATCAAATGTAATCAGTTACATTAATAGAGTAATTGAAATAGTTACACTACTTATTACATTTTAAATAGGGTAACTTGTATTCTGTAAACTATTACATTTCTAAAGTAACCTTCCCAACACTAGTATATTTCACATATATATCAATATACTATATGTAATTGATATATACAGTATGTGAAATGTAAACAGTATAGTTGTGAACAGTGTAGTTGATCTGTAGTTGTATCTGCTTTTTAAAATAAATGGTCGACAAGTAAAATAAACATGTTTTTCCCGTTCTGTACAATGCTAGTAATTCTAGAACTACCTTAACCCTCTGGGGTCGACAAACGCGTCGCATATTTCACGCCAATTTAAATCAATATATTGTTTTCTGTGAAGGGGTAAACAAGATGATTTTCACATAATTTTGAAGCAAAAACTCTAGGCTACAAGAGCCGGTTCTCAAAAGTCTTGTGAACAAATGTTCTGTATGTGTTTTATGGTCTCATTTCAGTGTCTTCAAAATTTTAGATTTTCACTAACCACGCATAAACGTTGCTTTCTCAAAAACACAATCATGTACATAAATGCTGCTAACATATTATTGTAGCCCAGTTTGTGCTGTTTACAGTGTTATTAGACTTTAGCCATTCATATGTTTATAAGCAACTGAAAAAAACAAATCTCAGGGCATGTTGAAACTTCTCCAGGCCCCCGAAACACCCTCAGACCCCAGGGGGTTAAACTATTAATAAATAATTTCAAAAAAAAATTTTCCCAAACATTTATAAAATAATTTTTCCACTACGAAGAACCTTTTGTGCATTGGAAGAGTTCTTAAAATAACTACTTTTTCTTAGTGTGAAGAACATTATATTAATCTAAAGAATATTTTCCAATAAAGAGCCTTTTGTGCAATGGAAAGAGTCCATTAATGTTCTTCATGGAACCATAGATATCAACAAAGAACATTTATTATTAAGAATGTAGATAGGTAATGATTAAAGTACAGTAGTAATATCACTGTACTGTACATTTTTTGTAAGAAGTGATGTGTGTTTTGACTGATATAAGCTAAAAATTAGCTGCTTCATCTCTACAGGCATATTTGGCCAGCGTTTGGAGGACACTGTACAATATGAAAGGAAGTTTGGTCCTCGTATCGCCCCTCTCTTAGTGGAGCAGTGTGTGGATTTCATCAGGGAACAGGGTCTTGATGAAGAAGGCTTGTTCCGGATGCCAGGACAAGCCAACCTTGTGAAGGAGCTTCAGGAGGCCTTTGACTGTGGAGATAAACCTCAGTTTGATAGGTATGCATCTACTCCGAGCACAGACATGGATGGAACACTAAACCGTGACCAACTGTTCATACTAACCCTATAATTGGCATTTCTAGCAACACTGATGTCCACACTGTGGCTTCCCTGCTGAAGCTGTATCTCAGGGAGCTCCCCGAACCCGTCGTTCCCTTCTGCAAGTATGAGGACTTTCTCACTTGTGCTCAGCTCCTGGCCAAAGATGAGGAGGAGGTTAGTGACCGTACCATATCTGAACATACAGGCAGCGTAGAGGAGAAACGTTAAAGAAACACTTATGGTCGAACATACTTTTTTACAAATGGTCAGTGGAAAGAGATGCTTCAAACCTTCATTGTAGCCAAGTTAAAAACTGGGAACACAGTTGTTTTTGCAATTTAGTTATTTTCTAGCAATAAATATTGCTAGTCGTATATGAATGTCTGAAATTAAAAAGGATATACATTTTTTTAAATAACATGCTATTAAACAAAGGGTTACAAACATCAAACTTGTTCAAATTTATAACATTAGGGGAAAAGGTACACCAGAACGGTTAGTTTGGCTTAACCTTTTTTGCACCACTGTTAAAACTGGTATATACAGTGAGGTCAATAAGTATTTGATCACCCTGTGATTTTGCAAGTTCTCTTACTTAGAAATCATGGAGGGGTCTACAATTTTCAGCATA
>JAFVLL020021949.1:0-37209 GCA_021397915.2 Tor tambroides
TTCCGCTTCTCCTCCAGCCTCGCCCCCAGCTCTGACATTTCAGTGCTGAGAGCAGGACTCTTACTGGGACTCTCCTCTGATTTCTTGGCCCATGTAGTCATCTGTGGGGCCTGTGGTTCATTGGGTCGTACCTGCTCTGGAACAAGTTTCTTCCTCCGTTCGGCAAAATTGGTCATCCTAACGCCACTATCCGGTGTCTCTTCACCACGCGGTTGTGTTATGCGAGGGCCCGAGGCGGGTGTGGCAGGGGTGGAGTGAGTTTTTGGAAGATCTTCTGAGGCATCTGAATCCACGCTTCCATCTCTTAATACGGAGTCGTCGTCTCTGGATCCCTCTGAGGGGTGTCTGGTGCGGCTGGGCTCTGGTGGGACTCCTGAGGATCGGTGGTAGAGCATTCCTGAGCGGGATGGGGCTGAAGAGCTGAGAGTCACTGGGCTCCCATTAAGTCTAGCAGTTGCTGAATCATCTGGTGAATGCAGGTAGAAACCATCGGGTGCCCCGTCCGGGTGAAGGCGAGGCTCCATCTTCTCTTCGCTGTGGATGATCTGCAGTGCCTCTTCAATGGTTGGTAGCTCTCCTGTTTCACTATCATCAATGCCGTTCTCTTCAGCCAGCATCGGACGAGTTCGAGTGGCCCAAGAAGCTCTTTGAGGGCCATTAGTCCCAGGAGCCTTACTAAGCAAGTGGCTGAGGTCCTCTGGGGGTGTGTATGGGACATGTGTCATGGATTGACCAGCAGGGTTAAGATTGTCCGAACTGACAGACCGAGTTATAACAGGGTTCCCCATCACAATGTCCACATCACTGTCCAGTCCAAAAGGAATACTAAAGGAAACAGCAGAGGACAGGGGACGGCTGAAGAGCCATCAAGAAAAGAAAGAAAGAAAGAAAAAAAAAAAAAAAGATGAATTCACCCAAAAAGTATTAAAATGAAAAGAAAAATGCATAACACACTGAAGCACCTTACCTAAATGGTTTCTTAGTCCAAGTTCTTCCTGCTGCCTCTACATGAGACATTGAGGTAGACTGAGTCAGAGATCCTGATCATAGAGACAACACAAACACACACATGACTGGATGACACATACAACATGCAAACACAGACCATGTGATTGTTCCTTTATGCGAACAAGAATAAACACAAGTTTGTACATACATTACAAAGAATGGAACAAACTAATAATGGCAAATGATGACGCAGGACAGAGTGACAGCACATTTTCCTCACCTGTTGCTGCAGTCACAGGGGAAGAGATGGGCAGGAAAGGCTTTTTGAAGATAGATGGAGAACCACTGGCACATAAAAGACAAGGAAACCAAGGTAAGCTTCGGCCTTGATTTTATAAAGGCTCATTTAAGTGATCATTTAAAAATAAAAACTGAATTTGCTTGGGTATAATTTTGTGCATTCTTAGCAGCAACTCTTACAGTTTATGATTTCAAATTATATGGCTTTTATACAACCAAACGCCAAAAATTCAATTGTACCTGTTGCTGGACCCACTGTTGCCATTGCTGGTCCTTCCAGATATTTCTACAAGAGGAAAAAAAAGTACTTCATCTTATACATCCCATTGTAACTGACGTAAACTAAAAAGGAACATACAAATTTACAAATCTACAGGAAAATAAACTATTCATTCATCAAGACATACACTTACCAGTCAGCTCAGAGTCCTGCAGGGGCTGAACAAACTCTGGCTTTGAGACCTCAAACCAATACAAGAGCTCTGCCAGAAAGCTCAGTATGTTTGTCTAGAAAGAGAAAAACACACTACATATTAAATACCATAGTATGTCCCATAGTACTGTATTATTATTAAAATCATCCCATGATAATCAAGTGAAGTGAATCCACTGTTGATGTTTCTTCAGCACTTATTGTTACTGAATGGTGTAAAGACTAATCTTAAGGTGTCTAATTCACCATAGCAATGAAAAAAAATGCTACATTGTGCAAGCCTATGGCCCCATTTTTGGTGCACTGGCCTACTGCATACTTAGAAGCATATTTTAACATAACCAACACAGTACCTAATCTGTCCTTGTTTTACTAACTACTACACTATACAGACTCCCTATCCTCTTCATGTTTTAATTTAGGTTTCTTTATACCTTTAATTCTGCTGGGCTGTAGAGCATATCCTCCAACACTAGAGGGCAGCAGCTCTTCAAGCAGCTGTCACAGAACTCCCGAATCAGCTGTAGGTTGTACAGGCTGTCAGCCACAGACATGGAGTCCTTCATACATACATCTAATAGTACAAAAAAAAATGAAATCAATTTCTTCCACATCTACAAAATGACAGATTTAGATTTGAAATGTGACCATACCCTCTAATCTCAGTAGACCAGGACAGTAATGGTGAATAACTGCAGCAATAGCACATCCGTTTGAGAGATCCTTCACTTCATTCACCACAGGAAAATAGGGTTTGAGCTTAGACTGCATCCTGTCCTTCCTGTACCGGATCTGAACAAGAAAAATATTGTGTTGAACTGCAATAATGGATGAAGTGCTATGTTGCTTGTTACTCAATATTGTTATTGTGAAACTGTTCATTTTTCATTGACAGGGAATTTTGTGCAACTGCAAAAATAGAGATGGAAACATATCCATATCAAAGAAATAAATGAAAAATGCATACAAAAGACAACCATACGGCAATAAATGTCCAAGAGAGAAAAAAAACAGCCACAAAAACAAAAGAATCCATGCAAGCAGTGCATGAAGACAAAATGCAGTAAAAGCAAATGAGACCTAAGTTGAGGAACAGCAAGGACATTGTTAACGGGAAGTGGGACAGCAAACACTCAAGAGACTTAGTCTTCAACAGTTCAGAGCAATGAACAGAGGCAGCTGTGTGAACAGACAACACCTGATACATCAGTAGAGACCTTTTCCACTTGATACACACAACATGCACTAGGAGATAAGTGCACTAATAACATAGACACACTATATTCACTTAATCACCATAAACTATGGTTTAATTTACATGCCATGTTTATTTCTGACTTATTTTTTGTAATGCAAATGATGATGCAGTATGTTGAGACAACTGACACTACTCCTCTAATGGAAGAAGTGTTCTCAGAAAACTGTGATACTAAACAGTCTTTGACTCCAATTTTGGTTCACCCAGAGGATATATCTAAATCTAAGTCATGTCCCTCAAGAAATCCATGTAACTTTTAAATGCAGAATCTGCAATGCCAGAACAAGGAATTGATGCAATGAAACTACAAATACATCTCTGAAAAACAGTGCTCAGTGCAATGTTGAGGATACATATGTGCCATGATAAGATACACAGGCTATCAACAAAAAGCTGAATCTTTACTTTTTATTTTCTATTACTATAAACTCCACACAATTCTACAGGTACAGTGGGTACAGAAAGTATTCAGACCCCCTTAAATTTTTTCAATTTTTTTATGTTGCAGCCTGATACTGCAATTGTTTAAATTCATTTTTTTTCTCATTAATCTATACTCCGTACCTCATAATGACAAAGTGAAAACAGGAATTTAGAAATGTCTGTAAATGTATTAAAAATAAAAAACTGAAATATCCCATTTACGTAAGTATTCAGACCCTTTGCAACAAAACTTGAAATTTAGCTCAGGTGCCTCACATTTCTCTTGATCATTGCTGAGATGTTTCTACACCTTGATTGGAGGCCATCTGTGGTAAATTAAATTGATTGGACATGATTTGGAAAGACACCTCTCTATAAAAGACCTTACAGCTGACAATGCATATCAGAGCGAAAACCAAGCCATGAGGTCAAAGGAACTGCTTGCAGAGCTCAGAGACAGGATTGTATCAAGGCACAGATCTGGGCAAGGCTACAAAAACATTTCTGCTGCACTGAAGGATCCCAAGAGCACAGTGGCTTCCATAATTCTCAAATGAAGAAGTTTGGCATGACCAGGACTCTACCAAGAGCTGGTCGCCCAGCCAAACTGAACAATTAATGGAGAACGGCCTTGTCTAGACTGGTGACCAAGAACCTGATGGTCACTCTAGTTGAGCTCCATGATCGTATATGCAGATAGGAGAAATCTACAGAAGGACAAACATCACTGTAACACTCCTCCGATCTGGGCTTTATGGCGGTGTGGCCAGACTCAATCCTCTCCTCAGTGAAGACACATGAAAACACACAATTAATTTGCAAAAAAGCACCTAAAGAACCCTCAGACTGGAGAAACAAGTTTCTCTGGTCTGATGAACCTCAATTCTTAGCATCATGTTTGAAGGAAACCAGCTCTGCTCATCACCTGCAGAGTACCATCCCAAAAGTAAAGTGTGTTGGAAGCAACCTTATGCTGTGGGGCTGTTTTTCAGAGGCAGGGACTGGGAGACTGATCAGGGTTGCGGGAAAGCTGAATGGAGCAAAGTACAAAGATATCCTCAATGAAAACCTGTTCCACAGCGCTCAGGACCTCAGACTGGGCAGAAGGTTCACCTTCCAACATGACAGTGACCCTAAGCACACAGCCAAGGCAACACAGGAGTGCCTTAGGGACAACTCTGTGAATGTCCTAGAGTAGCCCAGCCAGAGCCCTGACTTGAACCCTATCAAACATCACTGGAGAGACCTGAAAATGGCTGTCCACCGACCCGGTCCCATCCAACCTGACAGAGCTTGAGAGGATTTGCAAAGAAGAATGGCAGAAACTCCCCCAATCCAGGTGTGCAAAGCTTGTTGCATCATACCCAAAAAGACTTGAAGCTGTAATTAATGCCAAAGGTGCTTCAACTAAGTATGGAGTAAAGGGTCTGAATACTTATGTAAATGTGATATTTCAGTTTTTTCTTTTTAATAAATTTACAGACATTATTAAAATTCTGTTTTCACTTTGTCATTATGAGGTACGGCATGTAGATTAATGAGAAAAAAAAGAATTTAAACAATTGTAGTATCAGGCTGCAACATAAAAAAATTGAAAAAATTTAAGGGGGTCTGAATACTTTCCGTACCCACTGTATACTGCAAGTCATTGACAATATTATTATACTTAATTTTTCATCTAATAGATCCATAAATGTCCATGATATGAGGCGGAGGACTCTAAAATTGAGACATGATTTAGATTAAATGCTCAAACAGGGTCAAAGGAATCAAATTCTATGTATGTAACCTGGACTGCCAGCAGGGGGCGAAAGAGGAAAGATTTATATGGGTTTAGGACAGGAAAATGGAGGAAAGAAGGTGGAATGGAAGACAAGAGAAAGACTTACAGGAACAAGTTTCCAGTACCAGCGGGTGGGACACTGTCAGAAAGAAGTGAAGGAATATGAGAGGAGAAAGAGGTAGAAGCGGAAGTGAGGAGGAGGAAGAGGATAGGATAGGTATTTAGACAGCAAAGTAAACCTTGAGGAAAAAGATAGTGCTGCTAAGAAAATGAGTGACTGTTTGCGTAGAGGTGTAGGGGTCAAGTTATCGTACACATGTGCCCTTTGAGCTTTTCGTGAGCAAGTCTGTATGTTTGTTTGTTTATGAGTGTTTCTTACCGAAGGTTGAACAGGCTCTGGTTCAGTACTAGGTTGAGATGTGTCATTTTGTGTACCTTCTGTTTGTTCCTTCAGTTTTTGATTCAGCTACACAAAAGAAAAACAAAAAACACCTTATGACAATGACATCAAAGTAAAAATCAATGTAGTCTACACAACTTTATTTGTTGAAGCACACACCCAGAGCGTCTTTTGTAAAGGTGTTCCACAAGGTTCTATTTTAGGACCAGTAATATTATGTATTAGAGGGTAGTTAGTACATGTAAACAGGGAAGTATAAGCTACAGTTCACCCAAGAATGAAAACTGTCATCTTCATGTTGTTCCAAACTTGTTTGATTTTCTTGCCTCCATAGAACACATATTCAAGGTGCTTTCCCATTTAAAGTGGGATTGGGACAGAACTTTTAAACTGAAAAAACCTACACAAAAGCACTATGAAAGTATAATAAAAGTAGCCCATATGACTATGTTCCAAGTCTTCTGAAGCAATGTGATAGGATTATGCAAGAAATAGACTGAAATTTTAAGTTATTCATAGATAATATTACCCATCATAAAAGTTTTTGGAATATTGCAGATTATGTTAAGCATCATCCAAAATCATACAGGTTTGGAACAAGTGAGTGAGTAAATGATGAAGTAAATTGTTATACATTTTACTACTCTTTTAAACATTGTAAACTATTCTTTTTAGTTAGATTTATGGGTTATGCGAGTTTATAAATGTTATTTGAGCTCCAAGAAACTGTGTTGCTTAAGTTCTTTATAAGACTCACCGTGTTCACCCAGGAAAGCAGGGCTCTGTCCCAGGTTGCATCTGTACCAAACAGCTCCAATCCGCCGCTCGCCAAGACTGTGCTCACCGTCTCCATGGCACCCACTGCCATTAAGGCATCCATCAACTCCAAGTGGGCACTCTGTACCAATCAGAGGAAAACAAACAGGACTGTCTGAGCATAGAGAAAACCCAGCTGTCATTTCGAACACTGACCTAATGTGCCTAATGTAATAACACATCTAGTTACATTCAGAACAGCATCAGAAAGCAAGGCCTTTCTAATACCACAGGACTGAAGATTCTTTATTGAAGATGAATGTTTGGTTTTCTGCATAAGTGTGTGTGACACTGTAAGAGAGATACAGTATACAGAGTAAAAGACTCAGAGCAAAGGAAAAATAATGTGCCATGACTTACATGCATATGCATTGTTCTGCTGCGTAATGCATCCTTGAAGCATTGTGCAATCAAGCAGCAAGACATGAATCAATATTCAATACTGACTTCCTGCTGTTCCTTTTCTCTTTTTAAGTGTTGCAGCAGTATTGTTCCCCTCCCTCTTCTTCTCTCCCTCTCTCAATGATATATTGCAGTATGACTCATGTGTGACAGACTCCAGGATACAGGGCAGTGCTGCAGAACAGCTCAATGGGGACTGCAATTCCAAACCCCCAGCATTCCACATTTGTGTTGCAGACAGTATGTGTTTGTGTGTGTGTGCTGGGGTTTGTGAGCACACTGGATACCCAATGTGAGTGTGCAAAGAATACTCACACCAAAATGGTATTTTGGTACCAAACTGTTGTTAAAAGTCAATTGTAATTATGTCAAAATTTAAAATTATTTTAAATTAGCATACATTGTGAATTCATGCAACATGCTCAATGAAAATCATCTGCATGTCTGCATCTTGGTCAAAATGGCCATTTGGCAAGGTAAGGTTACATTAACACACATTAAAGAGGTGTGCTCATTTGCATATCTGTTTTCTGGTGGTAGCTAATTTGACACTATGACACCGTTACTGGTATCGACTACTGATGTTTTGGTATTGTTTCACCACTACTCACAAACCCATCTTTCTTATCCAATAACATCATCATCCCAGACACTGTAACAGAAACGATATTCTACAGAGGACACAGATGATGAGGACTGTTCTTCATCCTCTCAGTCCATTACAGCGAGGCAGCTCACGCCCAAGCCCATTAAAAACAACCCAACCACATTATCAGCTGAGTCATGGAGAGAACCTTAGCTGCGATAAGAGGGTTAAGCCATTAACTACTTTCTGCACTTCAACCAGGGGACGTTTACTACCTGCAGCCCAAACCACTGAGTGTGTCAGTGTAGTCAATAGAAATTTACATCTAATGTTCAGGTGAACTTCATGAAAATAATAATACAAAAGTATAAATAATTTATACTGAATTTAATAAAAAATACAGTAACTTTTTTTGCATTACAGTAAAAATAATAAATTTTAATGTCCCAAAGCTTAATTTTATTGAAGCAATGAAATGTGAATTTTCATTATACAAAAAGCAAAATATAATCTCTTGATTTTGGATAAAAAAATATATCCCAGACTGTGTGACACTCGCTCACACAGCAACACAATGTGAACACAAGGTCACTATAGTGGTTCTTGAGGGGACGTTTGACTCGATATGAGGGTAAACACTCCTTCCATAGTCAAAATCAGCCAGAGGGTTGAGTTTTGACAGTAAAGAAAGTACGTTTTTCAAGGACAAAACTAACAGATTTCCTTTTGGTTTATGACTAAGACAAACACGGCCAAAGACAATCATTCACTATCAGCTGGAGCAACGCCAGACATTTTCAGAGGGGTTCTTTTCATGTTTTTTTTAAGACAAAAACAAAAGACGTGGACAAAAATCAATAGAACGCATGCAGCCTTCCACATGTTTCCAGTCGTGTTATTCATTGCTGTTTTGTGAACATGAATGTCCTCGCCTGACTGTCTTCACTGCCTTCCGTATTGGCCATACTCACCCTGCTATAATCATTAACTTTCAAACAGTCAAAGAGGTCAGAGGGACACATTCCCTTATGTGGCCCGCCTCTCTACCACACACAGATAATGCTAATCTGTCCCAACCAGTGTCTGCCCCCTTACACGCAATACATGCAGCTTTCATCCTTTGCAAGCAGCCAGTAATGCGTTTATCCTGTTCAGTACAGTGACACACTTGAACAGTGGTGTCATTCCAAGCGTAAACTGAAGTGCTGACCTCTGCAGAGAGCCAAGGGAGGAGCAGCTCTGTCAGAAAGCATTTATACCTCAGCTTCCAGTGACTGGCTCAGCCAGGGGCCCATGTTCGTGAGGATAAGGCACAGTGGGAGGGTTTCAGCTGATCTCTGTGCTGCTTTATGAACAGATGTTCTAGTGCAAAGCGAAACAGGATGATAACATAAGTGTTGTGTTTAGTGGCAATAAAAGTGTCAGAGATCATTTTTAAATGCATAAATTATCAACAGTGTGGTCGAGTATACATCAAACAATGTGTAACAAATACCCATGGGCTTTTCTTAATATGAAAGCAATAAGGAAAGAGAGTACAGATGGGAAGAAAGAAAAAATGGCAAAAATCAAATATCTACTCTGCCATTAAAAAAAAACAAAAAACGTTTGGGGTCAGTATGATTTTCATACTGTTTTGTTCCAGTCATTTTGACATGGAGAGGATTTTCTGAAAATGCTAGTTATCACACTGGAATAAAACTTTCTGACTTTGCTTACACAAGTTATAACAACTTAGATTTTTTTTTTTTTGTGCTATATTATTAACAAAGATTTGATAATATTTTTATAATCTTGTTTTCTTTCGATTAGGACAGGCTTTATGTTTCTGGTAACACTTTATTTTAAGGTTACATCTATTAGTTGCTTATTAGCATGCATATTACTAGAATGTTAGCCATGTATTAGTGCTAATTAAGCACATATTAGTGCCTTATTCTACATCCCTAATCCTACCCAATACCTAAACATAACAACTACCTTACTAACTATTAATAAGCAGCAAATTAAAAATTTATTGAGGGAAAGTCGTAGTTAATAGTTAACAAGTGTTACCTATTCTAAAGTGTGACCATGTTTCTTTTTTGGAACGGATTAATCGTAGACCTCACTGATCTGAGTTTATACTCAGTTTTTGAGTAAACATTGCCAAAATTATCCACAAATAATGCTTTTTATATTATAATGAGAGATTTAAGCTATTTTTAAAGGCCAGACATTTTTGACCAGGAACACCAAATTGGGTAAAGGATTTTTAGCACAGCTTGGAATAAAATTCTTTTGCATTAAATTGACCAAAAGTGACAGCACAGATACTTTTAATGTTACAAAATATTTCTATTTCAAATGCTGTATTTGGGAACTTTCTAGTCATCAAAAAATGCTGAATGTATTTCCAATGAAAAAAAAAAAAAAGTATTAGTTTCCTCAAAAATATTAAGCAACTCTATTCAACATTAATCAGCATTGCAAATCAGCATAAATTACATTTCAAAATGTACTCAAATAGAAAATATTTGTTTTAAGTTGTAATAATATTTCACAATTTTACTGTTTTTACATCAAATAAATGCAGCCTTGGTGAGCAAAAGATTTTAAAAAATAAAATGAGAAACATTTTAAAAAATCTTACAGACCGCAAATCTTTGAATAGAAATGTATATATTTACTTTGGCTAATTTGACTATGCTTACAGCTGAAAATAAAGAGTGCATTAAAGCCCTGTTTAACCAATTAAAAAAAAAAATTCTGCCCAAAATAAGTGCAAAAATGATTGTGTGTCTGATCGGTAAGAAACTACTCCAGAGGTCACAAGCTCTGCTCTGTTATGCAGTATAGTAATTATACAGAGAAGTGGGGAGAGCAGTTCACGACAAAAGAGGAATGAAAGCGAGGAGATGGGAGGGGGCTTGGATTTCCCGTCCCGACACTCCAGGACTCGCTAAGCCGAATCACAAGTTTCCTAATGAGAGGGGAGCGGGACCAACACTGGAACACAGAGCACAACCGGCCTGCCAAATCACCATAACAACCAGTATGACCCACAATGCACCTCACCACAGCTTAGAACACACAGATGAAGCTGGAAATCGTGAGGTAACACAACAGCTAGTCCTAATGACATTCTGCCGTCACCACAAACCCAAGCAGTCCTGTGACAACCGCCAAAATACTCCACTAGCAGGACAAAGGCAAAACAAAGTTCACTCTGGTTATTATAACTGTGTGGGGAAAACAGATGCTTATTTCTAACCCCCAGCCCTCAGTGTGCCACAGACAGGAGGATAAGAAGGCCAGGGGCGCAGCAGGGGGTGATTTACAGGAAACCCTGCAGCCCTGGACCTTATGAACTCATTCTCCAAGCACATGTATATAAACACACACACTGTATACTGAAAACATTTCTAATATGAAAATCAGTCGTGTTTGTTATTAATAAAACCAAGCAGCAGAGCACAAAGCAGTGCTTAAATACTGAGGACTGCAGCTCTTTGAGTCTCACAGCTGTACAGGAACTTCAGGAAGTAGACGCCAATTATCTGACTTCCAAATTCCCCAGTTTAGTTCTGGTTAGACAAACTCCAGCCATTTATTACAATTTCCTCCAGAATATCTTAAACAAACAAAACAACAACAGCAGCAACCTGAGTCTCTCATGGAACTACATGTATGCAGCTCACAGGAAGGCCTTGACAGCACTGCAGAATTAATAATACTACACAAAAATAGACATACAGATTGTAAATCGATGAATCGGTGAGCAATCTGAGAGAGACGTTTTCCTTGTTCAATAAAATAAAACAAAATAAGCTAAAATAAGCTAAAATAAAATAAAATACAATAAAATAAAAATCCTAAGTAATATAGCAGAGTTGGCATGTCTGGTTGTTAATATTCAGATGTATGATGATCTGAGTCTGGATCACAGATTATCACTTGACAGCATTGAAGAATAAATAATACTACACAAAAATTATAAATTAAAGCATCTGTGACATCTTGCTTCCTTTTTAATATATTAAAATAAGATAAAATAAACTTAAAATTAAGATTAAAATAAGATTAAAAATAAAGATTAAAAACAATGAAATAAAGTAGTAAAATACACCTCTCAGATCAGTTGAACAGTTAATACTCTTGTTATTATTGTTAACAGTGAATATTGTTAATATTCAGATGCATGACAATGCTGAGTCTCGGTCACGGATTATCACTTGATGGTATTGTAGATGGAGGCACAGATTATAAATCAACGCATCTGTGAGCATTTTGTGAGACACCTTGCTTCCTTTTTCAATGAAATGAAATACACACCTCACATCAGTTGAACTGAACTGAAATGTGGCATGTCTGGTTCTTAATATTCAGCTGGATGATGACGCTGAGTCTGGATCACAGATTATCACTAATCTTCACAGATCTCTATCCTCTGTGGGGGCTGGGCTCTGCTCCGCATCCGAGCGGAAAATGTCAAACCTGCAGAGATGTGAACAGCTAACCGGGAAGGTCACAGCAATGTGTCTCCAGATGTTCCTTCATTCAGAAGGAATTATGTCCTCCCTGTTCCACAGAGAGTGGAAGACAAAAAAAAAGTGCTTTGCATCATGAAGTCAGATGCAGTTGTATAGCGCTTTATACAACACAGGCTGTTTCAAAGAGAAATAAACATCAAAATAAGTGTTGCAAATTTCATCAGTTTCATCAATTATAGCTGTAAAGCAGCTCCACAGAAAACAACATTGTCATTATTTAGCTCAATTTAGCTCACTGTTGATTAAATTTAGTTCAATAGTGTCAATGTTAAAAAGTTCAACAATTATGAAATGATTAGATGGTAACACCATGGGACTATGGTATACTATGGAATTATCATGCTGCATGTCCAAAAAAGAATTTAATACAAGTGTAAGTACATCAAGTTTTAGCTGTCACACTTTCTGTGCAGGAAGTATGCCAAATTTTGATGCATATTCATTGCTAAAAACGACTACAGCCCCAAAGATGTTTACTGGCCTTGTTTCAGACTGCTGCGTCTCCATCCTAATTCTACATCATGACCCACTTTCATCACGCTGCTACAGCAGCCAGTCAGCCAGCCAGCCGCCCCCACAGCCAGGCCTGGGAAGCGCACCACGAGCAGCCAGACAGCACCAGATGAGCCCAGAGCTCACCGACACAGCTCGCCGAGCACATCATGACACCAGCAGCCGGAGTCCCAGACAGAGACCGCAGAGATGAACATTCACCTGCCACAGGCACCACACGCTATCATGCATCCTCAGAGGACTCAGCACTCTGAGATGGCTCTGTTGGAGAACTGACGCTGGAACAAATACACAGAATTTAAATTGGGTATAACGGGGGCGAGACAAAGCAAGAAATGGGTCACTGCGGAGAATGGTTAAAAAAAAAAGCCATACGGCTTGTAGGGCTGTTATCAGGGTCCAAAATTATCTCTTTGCCAAATTTGTCAAAGGGTACAGCTTTTCTAAGCTCTTGCAATGTCATTGACTCAACCACTGCCACACCACACAGATACGTTTTCTACATTTATTTACGCTTTGATTAGAACGAAAACAGCGTATCCGTGTGGTGCGGTTGACACAGAACAGCGTAAGCTGTTTGCGTTCGGTGGATACTCTCCAAAAATGGCGCTACGGTGACGCGGAGGAAATGAATTGTTGAATAAAGTCATTATTTTTGCTTTCTTTGCATACAAAAATTATTCTCGTAGCTTTGTAAAATTACGGTTGAACCACTGATGGCAGATGGACTATTTTGACGATGTCTTTCATACTTTTCTGGGCCTTGACAGTGTTATTTATTTGGCAGTAAATGGGACAGTCACAAGCCTCCCGGTTTTCATCCAAAATATCATCCAAAGCTATGGGGGTAAGTGATTAATGACAAAATTTTCATTTTGGGGTGGTGTAACCCTTTAAATGAGACATAAAAAAAAAATTGGTGAAATTTTATTTATAACGGGTCAAACATTTTATTGTGTGTTATTTACTGTAAACATTTGATAAAAATTTTTAGCATCTAATATGTTGGTAGTTTTAGGTCTTGACATAAGGGAAAAAACTTTTCTACCAAGTAGGTAATCAGACAACTGTATTAAATCACCTGATTAATCAACTTGTCTGATATACTGACCTATCACTAACTGTGACATTTATATTTGACAACACTGACGTCTATCAGCTGGTATGTTTTGGTTAAATCCTGGTAAGAGGAACTCTACAGTTAATGTAAAAAGCTCTGAGCCCAAGGAGAATCAAACACTCCATTAGTGTCCATTAAAGCTCTTCCTGCTGTGAGAAGGACCCTCTCTGACAGGGAGGAAAGTGCTACATCAGTACAGGGTCTGTTGTCTTTTGTCTGGTTATTGTTTTAAGGTCTGATCCCTCGACCCTGCCACTATTTGTCAGCCCCTGCATTGTCTCTCTCCGCCCACCCCAGTGAGCCTGGGCTTAGCATGCGGTTTTTCAATAACTGTCCTGTCCCTTACAGCTGGATCTACTCAGGGGATTGCTGGAGAGGGGGAGTTGCTTTATATGCTATAATCCCTGCATAAACAGGAGCCGCCCCTCCCCAAAACCCTCTTTACCTCCAGAATCCATCCTCCAGTGCTGCAGCGAAACCATCCACATGTGTCCTAATCCAAAGAAGGTCAATTGATTGTGACTTTTGGCAGGCCAAAACAGCTTTGTTATCTCTTTGATCTGAGCTGCAGCACTACAATGAGACATCTAAGCTCAATAAATCACAGATACATCGCTTGTGTCCCAAAACCTACTCAGGTTCCTGCCTAGACAATATTTTTTGCCATCATGGGCAGCTCCTGATACAAATTCTAGATATGGCCAAAGTAGACAACAGACATACCAACCCAGTGCATTCAGACATTACTATGAATGGGAGAAAGTGATGAAATATAGGCGAATAAGACCTGGCTTCAAACTAAAAGAGCCAATCACCAACTGGTCAAGTCTTTGGCAAGTCTAAGCCCAAAGTATACTTCACTTTTTACAGCGTACAGTGTACTTTGTACGCTCAGGTCGCACATGTGCACTGAAGTCATTTTACAGTAATCAGGTTTTCCACATGGTGGCAACACTGTCCCGGGCCGTTGTTTCACAGTAGAAAACGAAACTAAAGAGACGGACAACGACAACAAAATAGCGGAGACTGCAACAACAGACGCTCACATTGACAAGTGCTTGTGAGCGAGAGGGTATGAGACAGCTCGGCTTTGGTTAAAAGAGTTCAAAAATATTTTTCAGTCATGACTAAACGGGGAAAAAATAGACACTGAACATGGCTGAAGCTTTCTAGAACGCATGTGTCAACCCCTCGCGTTCGCGCACAACTTCAAATGGAGTATACTTTGAAAGGCATACGCTATCGTACAAAAACGAAGTATACTTAGGCCTTTAGAAACAACATTTATGGGACATTTCATGTCAGATTTTGTTACGGAGATGAGTTTGACAATACCTTTTTGAGATTTCAGGATTTCCCCAATCACTGAGGTTGGACTTGGTCCTGGGTGTCCGAAATACCTGCCAAATATGGCTGCCGAGAGAACAGACTATCCTTGACAGGGACTTTCTTGGCCTTCTAGAATACCAAATTTTGGCTAAAATTAATGGCAGGATCACGTGTTCTACATGGACTGCATGAAATTTCATGAAATTTTCCAAATATCCAAGATGGTAAACAGCTGTAGAAAACACCAATAAAGAAGTATATTTTCATTGGCTATTTAAAAGATTACACTCAATATCTATTTGCACTACACGTAGTGTTTATAGTTTAAAGGGGTCATATGATGCGATTTCAAGTATTCCTTTGTCTTTGGAGTGTTACAAGCTGTGCATAGATAAGAATAAGATCCGTAAAGTTGCAAAGACTAAAGTCTCAAACCCAAAGAGATATTCTTTATAAAAGTTAAGACTCGTCCATGCCTTCCTAAAGGCCAGAGTATACTTCTTTTTTTTACGCGTACGTTAGTGTACGCATACAGTCGTACGCACAACCTTGCAAAGTATACTTCATTTGACTTGTACACGTACACACACGTTTGACGCATGCACTTTGCGCCAAATTGCAAAAGCTCAACTGGCCTAACGGGGCCAGTGTTTGCGCAATCTCTCGCCACGAGTTAAAACCCATATAAATATTTTGTATTCTTTCATGCTACAGTTGTACAAATGAGGCTATTTTCCAACCTCTTCGCACAATCTCTCGTCTATGTAGGCCTTGATTGCCGCTGTAGCTAATCCGCATTCCGGTTTGTTCCGTTTATGCAGTTTTTCGTCAGCTACCTTGTGAATCGATACCCCCACGGCAGGGTTGCCACCTTGGGGATAAACTAATTACTGCAAGAGAGTTAAATGGGCATGTGCGACCTGTGAGTACAAAGTATGTGCGGTTACAAAAATCCGGCTGTTCGTGTGCTATTCTGATGACGAAATTTGCGTCACGCACACTGTACACTGTCCCTCGCGTACGCATAAAAAGTGAAGAATACTTTGGCCTTAAAATGCCTCATTTAAACACGCCCCCACATATCTACATCACTGTGTGGGAAGATTTGCATAACTCCGCCCAAACGTATATGCAAAGAAAGAAGGCGTAACTATTATTCTCGCTGTAGTATTGTCACCGCCGCCATACCGTGGAGACGCTGTGTGTTTCCAAATATGGTAAGGGGCGTAACATTTCTGTCACACGCTTGAGGTATTCGGCCAATCACAACGCACTGGATAGCTGACCAATCAGAGGACACTTTTCTGAACAATGAGCTTTGTAAAAATCAATGCGTTTCAGAAAGCCAGGGCAGAGGAGCAACAATAATATACGGTATGTGGAAAAAAAAAAATTTTAACCTTAAACTGTGCAAACACATTGAATTACACCAAATACACAAAATAATGTTCTTTTTAGCGTCGCCATATGATCCCTTTAAAAGACATCATTCAGTAAAATAGCAGTTTGCACTGACACTATCGAATCAGGACAAAATATGAACCAAACTGAGCTGAAAAATGACACTACTGTGTACTGTCTTCTGGAGAGCTGCTTACAACTGCATTGAACATGTTTTTGAATTGATGAACTCTGCTTTGTTTTTGAACAGAATCAACATTGACCCAAACTGAGCTGAATAATGACTCTATTGTCTTCTGTTTTTTTTGTTTTGTTTTCTGTTTCAGTTGAAATTGAATTTGGAATAGTTGATGAACTTCACAACAAACACTGTTTTTCCCCTGCTTATTTAAGTGAAGCTGCTTTGAAATCTGAATCTGTATTGTATAAAGCACTATAAAAATAAATGTGCCTCGACTTGAATATCGAATCTTTATCTTAGCTACATGCTAACATCAGGATTAACCATGATAAATAGTTGAGTCTCTGGTGTGGTTCATATGAGGAGGCCCATTAACGCACTACACAGGAATGTCAGCTAAACCTGCCGTCTATGAAGAGCATCTCAAATCAGTCACTTGAGGACTGGATTTCGATTCAGCGGCAGACAACAAGTCAGCTCTGGGTATTAAGATACACAAGCCATTGTATCAACTTCAAACTCAGCTCTGTACATAACTCAGAGAGGAATGTGCTGACAGCGCTCATACGATTTACCATTTTGATGGGCTTCTGTCGGAGCTCAGCCTCTGTCACAGCGGCATTCTGGTCTTTGGGTGCCAAGCCCTTCCTGCCCAGGACCTGTAGGAGTGCTGGGATGTCTTTGGGGGGCCCCTCGGCCCCCGGGCTTCCACCCAGCAGAAGGCCATAAGTGCGACAGTAGAGCTCAGGGGACAGCAGGAGGCGTGTGACAGGAGGCTTCAGGTGCTCTTGCTCATACTGATCACAGTAGAACGGGTCTCGCAGCTCCACCGGAACATTCTCTGCAGGCGAGAGAGAGAGAGAAACAGGATGTGTTCAGAGAAAAATACTCACATACTGCCTACCGTACATACAAAAAAGACACACTATACAGTATATACTGCGTACTAGTATATACTGCGTACAGTATATACTGCGTATTAGTACGCAGTATATACTGTATAGTGTGTCTTTTTTGTATGTACTGTAGTACAATATGCAACTTCAAACATGCTAAAGTATCAGAAAAGTGCTGATTACTCAACTGTACTGACCATTTTACAAGCTAAAATATTCAAGGCAATAACAGTTATCACACAAAGGACATGTTCACTGAGATACTTGTTAACTTCATGTACACTAGAGGTGCTGTGCATTGTTAAAGACAATAACTATTAGTGAAAGAATGGCATTCTAATATTGCTTAATAAAATTAGGTTAACTAAAACAATTAAAACTATGAATAATAATAATGAATATTATGCATCATGAAACAATTGCTAAGAGCTTTGAAAGAAAGTAGAGTCCTTAATTTTTATTATTACAGTAACCCTTGATTAAAAATACTGAAGCACTTGAGGTTGTATTAATTATTAAGTATTGGACATTTATGTGACAGTGGTTACATTTGTGAATGTAACTTTTGTGTCTTTGTGACTTAATCACAAAAAATGTGTCATGACAGACATCATGATTCATGCTGATGATTGTTTTGCTTCAAATTAATTAGCAATTGTCTGCCATTTTTCTGCATTTTTACAGGCCATTTCATGACAGACACGGATGTCACATTAAAAAAAAAAAAAAAAAAAAAAAAAAAAGAATTCAACTTAGGGGAAATTTACATGTGTATATATATATATATATATATATATATATATATACACAAAGTAAAATTCAACTTAGGGGAAATATATATACGTATATATATATATATATATATATATATATACATACAAAAAATTGTGAACACACACACACACACACACACACACACAACTCTATAGATGAACTGTACTTTGAATTATAAATTGTACTTAAGATATATTTTTCCCCTGGGTCCAGCTTTAAAAAAAAAGTCCTTCAAAGTTTGTCCTGATGCCGTTTATTGAAAATGAAATGTAAAATTGTCGCATACAATACACAGGACAGTGTGCCTTTGTCACATGTTGCACACTTTGGCACATAAAGTAGGTCAACCAGTAGTGCATGTAGAAATCAGCGCCATTAATATTCTTAGATGCAGTAGGTCTGAGTGACAATAGAATGATGAAAAAAATAAACAAAACAACAATGGCATATGTAATCTTTATGCTTATTAGGCCAAAATAGACCGTGTCACAAGGGCAAACCTGACTAACATTCATTTTTGACTGCTTCCCTGATATCGCTTTGCATGCGACTTTATCAACATCTCAGGTATTTACATGACCTGGGGGTTTTAGTATAGTATAATATAATAGTATAATCAGTATAACATCTCTTGCTTTTTTATAATGATTTTATGATTCATTTAATTATCAGCATTTTATTGTACATTACCTTTGAAATTATTGGGGTCTGCAACATTATTCAAAATGTTTTTTGTCTCTTATGCTCACCAAGGCCGCATTTATTTGATCAAAATACAGTAAAACAGCATTATTATTATAACAATTTATAATAACTGTTTTCTATTTGAATATATTTTCAAAATTTTAATATATTTTAAAATGGAATTTACTCCTGTGATGCAAAGCTGAATTTTCAGCATCTCCATTGCTCCAGTTTTCAGTGGCACATTCAGAAATCACTCTAATATTCTGATTTGCTTCACAAGAAACATTTCTGATTATTATCAATGTTGAAAACAGTTGCTACTTAATATTTCTGTGGAACCCGCAATACATTTTCTGGGATTCAGGAGGTTTATTTAAAACAGATTTTTTTTTCGTAGCATAATAAATGTCTTTACTGTCACTTTTAATCAATTTAATGCATCCTTCTTGAATAAATTTATTTTTAAAAAATCTTAATGACACAGCAGTGTACATGTAAACACACTCAACAACCTGGGAAGACATAAGAGAAAGACAAACCTAACAGAAGAAAACACAAAGCTAGCTATGAGGATAAACGGCCCCATCGTGCCCTACAGCCCAAATCATCTGATCGAGTGAGCAGAGCAAGGCTTCAACAAACCGTACACACACGAACATGCATGTCACCAGAAAACTAAAGACACACAGGAGTTGGAGCAGTAGAAGTGAATGGTGCAGACACTCCTGGTCCAATTTCTGCTAATTGGCCGTTTGCTTCCACTCGCTGCCTCTCCAATAATCGGCTCTCTGGGCAACAATGACATCACTTTCCCCAGGGTGCACCGCAGCTGAGCACACACCGGCACCCAGAGCCCGGTCTCAGAAAGCCGCACACACCGGGACAGCTTCAAAAGAAAAGCCAAGCAGTTCAGGGCTGAGGTCTGGGGAGCCAATAAGAGCCAGGTGTGCAGTGCGTTTGATGTGCTGTACAATAGGAGAGAGATTCAACCTGTCTGTCTCGCTCTTTCTCACACAAACACACTAGTGAGGTGACAAACACCAGCTAAATGTGAAACCTGAATCACACGGGCTGGGAAACAACGATCCACATATGTGGGGCACATAATCAATGATTCTTTTACACAGTCATGCTTTGTCAAGCCGATAGTTTGGATGTGAGTGCGTACACCTGTGAAAGGACAAAGAGAGACAGCTCCTAGGCTGGTGTGAGACAGTTTCTGTAAACAAGCACCAAACACACACAAAACCTTGTGAAACACAGACTTGAAACGTACACCTCACACGCCCACCGTGAACTGGTTCTGCCACATACAAGGCCGATCACGAATCCACAATAAGAACGCACCTCTCCACCACATCCATGTTTAACAAGCAGCCAGAAGCTGTGGGACCAGTTCTAGGACGCCTTAGAGGACAAAAAGCTTCTGATACAAGCAGTTAAAATCAGCGATACCAGTTTATATAATGTTATTTGCATTTGATCTTGCATTTCAATCTATGTGTACAATCAGTAAACATAACGATATCCACCTGATCTCTCACAAAGCACATTTATGCTATGAATCATGTAATTGTACACCTTTACACAGAGGTTCATGCCACCAGGAACACCAATTCATTGTCAACATGAAACATTTCACTTCCGATGTTCACTAAAGTTCAAATGTTTGCTTCAGAACTTTAATAATAAGAAATGTTTCTTGAGCAGCAAATCAGCATATTCGAATGATTTCTGAAGGATCATGTGACACTGAAGACTGGAGTAACGATGCTGAAAATTCAGCTTTGCTCACAGGAATAAATTACATTTAAAAATGTGTTCAAATTTTGATCAAATAAATGCAGCCATGGTAAGTAGGGGTTGGTGATATACCGGTAGACACGATTAACCAGTAGAAATTTGTCAACCGGCAGAAATTATGGACTATCGTGGTTAGACGCTCACATGACATTGCTGTGCTTTGAGGTCAAGAAAACTTATTGTTTCATCCATTTTTAAGCATTGCGGTTTAAAATCAAGTGATTTTAAGATTGAAACGCAATCAGCAGCGAAAGAAATTCATTTCGCTATAGGTTTCTGAGTGCTGTCAGAGAGGCATACGCACGTGAAGTTGATTTATATAGGCCTCGAATGGTTAAATACACACACTTGTATGTGCTAAAATGCCCGTCTTTGCAAGTATCCTCGCAAACACAGTAATTTATGTCTTAAGTGAAAGCAAACAGCTGAGAAAGAAAACACATTTGTTTAAAAATGCTTTGGATCCAGGCAGCTCTTAAAGTGACAGCAGTCTAATATTCCTGCTGTCTGTCATTCATGTTAATCAAACAACAAAAGAGAGAAAATATCTCACTGCTCTTGACTAAATCACTTCTGTAACTTTAGAAGAAATATATATTTAACTTACACAGTGAAGAATATGCAGTGTTTTTATTCATTTGATTGCTTTATACAATGTATGTAGCATTTCTTATTTGTTGTAGTTTTTTGTTCCATCGCTTGTAATTAGTTTCTTATTCTTATTTAATCACTGACTCTTTACTTATCTTCAGTGAGCTTGAGTTTTTGTTTAGTTTTTTTAATTTAGGCTAGGATTAGTTTTTTGTGATATTGACACTGGTGACAAATTATGAAATTTTTTGTTATCAAAAATATCAAAATCAAAAATATTATGCAATAGCTAATGTGGCCTACGTGACATTACGTGACAAGTTTTATGTGACATTTTGATAAGATTACAAAAGACATACTAAACACATTTTAAACAAACAGCAAGCAAAAAATAAACAATGACAATTTGTAAAATAAAGGGGGAAACAATATATTGCCCACCAACTGGGTGACATATACAGCTCAAACCCAGAATGCAAAGCAGGATGCAAAAGCTGCAGCGATGTGAGATGAGAGTGGCTGATAGAGGCTTCATTTCCCTGTAGGACTGGCAGTCAATGAATGACTGGTCTGTACTGCACCTTCAGAGAAAAGATGGGAGAGTAATACCTGAAAATAGAGAGGGCGACGCTAAACTAGGGCAGAATTTAGTGGGACAAGAGCTGGATACACGCATGCGCGCACACACACACACACACACACACAAGTGCTGGAGAAGCTAGTTTGGAACTGCAGCTCAAATTAAAAGCTACTCACAACTCAAAGTTGTCAGAAAAAATAGTTAAATGAATATAATTTTTTCTGAAAGTTTTAAAACTAACACAAAAAACCAAAGGAGGTGATGTTGAAGGCCTAAGTAGTCTTGAGTGTGTCTGATTATTCGCAAAGCTAGCTCAGTTGTAATGCGAAGCATTAAATAATATAACATACACTACAAAAGTTTCTGAAAGTCATCTCTTAATACTCAACTAAGGCTGCATTTATCTGACCAAAATTGCAGGAAAAACAGCAATATTAAAATATTACTACATATTGACAACGATAGTGTCACATGATCACATGACAATAGTGTCGCATGATCCTTCAGAACTCATTCTAATATACTCATCTGATGCTCAAGAAACATTTCTTATTATTATCATCATCAATGCTTAATATTTTTTGCGGAAACTTAGATACATTTTTGACAAATAGAAGGTTAAAATGAACAGCATTTAAATATAAATCCTTTGTAACATTATAAATGTCATGCATGGTAGCTCCACCCCGTGAATTCTCATTGGTCAAAACTGCAAAACTACAGAAAAATCTCTTTTAAATGTGTATGTTTTGTCTGGCTGTAAATGTGTCATGCCATGCAGCATTTTCACATTCAGTGTGGACAAACAACTCAAAAGTCAAGACATGGTAAAGGTTAGTTTCTTATTAGAAATGGCACAATATTTTGAATAACGAGCTAACAAAACGCAGTTTAGTTAGTAATATCGCTACCTCTACTTTTGAGTCTACAAACACACTATTGAGATGAGCAATGTCTCATATAAGTGGAAGAAAGAATCAACAAGGAAAGAGGCAAACACTCAATAAGGAGCATGTCAGATGACAAACTAGACACTAATATGACAGCAAACACCAACTCCGAATCTGTAAACATTATCCATATCACTCTGTTCTTCCTCGACGTACACGCTATCAGATTTGCTTTCGTTCTCTCTCACACATACGCACTAATTTCAGTCCGTGAAGAGGTGAAAGGTTAAGAGATTCAGGAGATCTGGCTCAATGGTAGCAGTGGACAGAAACGTGAAATCAATAAACTTAAGGAACCGATCGCTCTGAGCATTATTCATTAAAATGGTTTGACTTGAGTCAGCTGAGCAGGACTCCGAAAGCAAACAGAGATTTTACTTAGAAGTCTGTAGGAGACAACAGCAAATAGGATGTAGCGTCCTCACACCCACAGTTCAAGCGGTCAGCTGAGCTTTACACGCCTGTCACATCTCAGCAAGTCTCCAAACACAGACAGCTAAAGCCAGCAAAAGAACATTACAGCGTTAGGTTTCAAGTTTACAATATCAAGCTGAATAGCTCCTTTACACTACAGAGAAGGGTCAGCCTCAGATTTGAAGAGGGTTGTCATGGGAACATTGAGCATTAAAGTCCATTTTTGTTTTAATTAAAGGCCAGCAGGCACAACTGGAGGACCACACAGACGTTTTATGACCGTCATGCTCTGGTCCACTGCCCTCTCGGGTCAGGAACAATCCATTCAATATATGATGCAGTTTCATCAACAAAATGTTACGTCCTTGACAAAAAATTAAAAGAAAAAGTAGGCTATATGCACCGATACCATGCAATAACCAGGTATATTACAAATAAGAACATATACCTTATAACATCAAAGCTGTCCTGAGACAAGAACGGGTATTCTTTTGATTTTAGGACAACACTGATGAAAGGTTTTGATCCACTTCAGATGTTGACTACTGAAATATATATTTTAGATCACCTTTCAGATTTTTGGTGGTTTATTTTTACCTTTTAAAACATACAAATATTCAATTTAGTTTTGCCAATTAATGAGCTCACAAAAAAAAACAAAGACACATACAATATTTTCCCTGAAATAAACAAACACACATATTTCTCTAATATTTTGAAATGTATTTTTGATCAAATAAATGCAGCCTTGATGAGCATGATAGTCTTCTTTTAAATAAACAAAAAAAATCATACTGACTTCCAAACTTTTGAACAGTACATTTTAAACAGCATACTTCGAATAATTTAGTAAAATGTCAAACTTCAGTCAAGTCATCTTGACTGATGTTAAACAAACTGGCTTTTAATCTTTTAACTGGATGCGCTGTTTCTTTCAGTCAGGTTAACGGTTCTGAAAAAAAACAACTTTTCCAAATTAACTTCTTACTTTGAAGGCTGTGGTTGTGTTTTGACCAGCATCTGTACAAAGGTATGCCTACAAACAAAGCGTTCTTCATATATCTGACAAACACCAACAAAGGAAGCTGAGTCAGCACAACAGAAAGAAACTGCAAGTGACCACTTTGTGTCCAAACTTCACTGGTTAAAATGCCAAGATCATGCCACTGGACTCTCATTCTAATCTTAGCTTTCATTATGAAGAATTCAGATTTTAAGGGCGTGTTCTTCAAGTAATTACCTAAACAACACGATAAAAAACAAACAAAGGCCACAGTCGTTCTGAGCCACCTCACCTGTTGAGTCACTGCAGTGACACACTGATGATTCCAGCATGACTAACACAGGCAAAACGCTCACACGACCATTAGAGAGGAACGAGCATATCGGGTCATAACAACACTGGCCGTCCTTAAACATTCATGGATGAAGAACACTTTATCAGTGAAAGCGTCTTATTCTTCCTTATGGTTATCGAGGGAGATAAGAACAATTCTGCCATCTGAGGAGGGAGTGTTAAAGATACGTGTTGCATTAGTTTTGTTTAACTTTTTTTTTGCTGATGTGCATAAAACTTTGTTACAGGACTAGATGTACTAGCATCAATGTCTTACACAGCTGTAGGTTTACCCTACTAAAAGCTTGGCTTGAAATCAGCATCAGTTTATTTTATCAGTTGTGTTCAATCTGTACTTGAACTGAAAGCTCTTAAAACTAGGACAGAGCTCCAAGGATTACAGCCAAATTCATCCAGAATGAAGCTCTGGCTTACAGTACGAAAATCAAATTACATTTTTACATTTTCTGTAGACAATAGTAGCACCTAACCATGAAAAATTCACTGCCAGCCTGTGCCAGGGCATTGCTATACAGCTGCTAAGGTGTTCTGAGTACTTGTAGTTACTAGTTTTTTGTGCATTGGTACAAAACTGGAGTGATACCATTTCAAAAAGTACACTTTTGTACTTTATTTACATCTAAAAAGTGCATATGATTACCTTAAAGGTACATATTAGTCTCTTTTTAAAAGGTACTGCCCAGTTGTACATTTTTTTTTTCTACAATAATTATAATTACAACAATAACAATAGGTACGTAATTAATAATAATAACTTAAGTAATAATTCACAAGTAAATAATACATCAATTTATCATCCATGTTATCATTCATGTTGACAAAAATTTTAAAAAGCCCACGCACTCTAAAAGGGCATTTACACGACACCATTTCAGCTAAAAACGGAAAACTTTAAGCGTTTTGATCAATAATTTACATAACAATGGTGTTGAGGGCCTGAAAACTTCTGAAAACGGGTTTCAAAGTGAACATTTTTGTGTCCGTGTAAACTACAAAATACCTGAATTTGAGAAAATTCATGCATCACGTGTTCAGTCGATAGTTATGTGTGCAGGATCATTTTGACAATGTTGTCTGTATGCAAAACTTTTTGAAAATGCATAGAAAAACTTTATTACATTGTTGTCATGTAAACAGAAACATTGAATGCAAGATAAAAAAAACACTAATGAAAAAAGGCAAACATTTTGGTCACGTGATCTTTCTTACCATGCATTGAGAACGTTTGCTACTTTTTCCTTAGTGTTTTTTTGTTTGTTTGTTTGTTTGTTTTTGTCAATATTTATTTTTCATTATTAGAGTGTACAGGCTTCTTTTAAATTTTTTTGTCTTGATTTTTCTTTTTTCAAGGCATGGTGAGTTTCTGCCTATTTTTTTAGTTATAATTCACGTTCGTAACACAAACACTCGCAACAAAGTTTACTATGTCAGGGGTTTTGAAAAATCCTTAATCCCAGAGTAAAAGCTACAGTAATAGTCACGCTTGCCTCGGCTGAATCTCATCATCTGCATTCAGGCTGTAACTGAACTCAAAGCTCCTGCATGTAGGACAGTGCTCCAAGGATAGATCTTTATTGAGCCGAGTTCATCCAGAGTGAAGCCAAAAAGCACACTCGCACAGACCCCTTGCTGATAACACAGGTAGCAATTAGCAGCACAGTACGCCTTAAAAGCGTGGGTTCCAGCTCAGCGTAGGGCCAGGGCTCTGGTATAAATATGAGGGCTACATCTCAGACTCGCAGTGAAAGCAATGATGTCATCGAGTTCAAGCAGGGAAACAAGTGCAGCGCTGGATCAGACCTCTAAAGTCACACACACACACACACACACACACACACACCTCAACGCTGAAACACAGCCATCACTCCAGCCAAGCCTCTTTAATCTGATGAGATTTCTCTCCGGCTCGACTCTGTGTGCCAGACCGGGTGACTTTGACCAGAGGGTGTGGTTGCGCAGGTCTGCTATTGATGCAGGGAGTGAATACAAACAGAAGTGCCACACACTGGCGTTCACAACTTAATTACACGTCAACCAGGTGAATTACGAAGATGTCAGTTTCTCACACTCTGGGCAGATCCTAACTAACTATGTGTGGCAGATAATCTGCAACAAAAGGAACATTTTGTGAGAAAATCTACAAGCTTAAATGTCCGTGGAGTTTAAGGTGTTTCTATATTTAATTTAGCATGATTGTGTTTGAGCTCTGCTCAAAAACTAGAGAGCTGCCTCACTGTTTGCTTCTTTCATAGGCAGCTGCCTAAGACGACAGCATCATGACCATCATGTAATCTCATAAATTAAATAGATGGAAGATTCTACACAGGCAGAAACTCCACACAAACAACACGTCACACAGAAGACTTACAAGTGATTCCAATAGAGTGCATAGCGCCTGCCCCTTTTTCAGCAGCCTTGTTTTAGGCAAGTATTTTTCTCATAGAGATTTTTAAAAAGTCTTTTAGTTAAGGAGTTATAAGTCGCAAACCAAACCAACCAGTTACGAGGTGTATCGCAATATTACAAACTTTGATTTGAAGCAAAAATAGGTTAAATGTATTAGAAAATCTGCCAAAAAGATAAAGGGACAAGACTGTGTACTTAGATTAATGAGGGAAAGAACTACAAAGCACTGCGATTACAATCAAATCAAAAACAACGTAGAAAAACAAAACTATTGATATAAAGATGTTATTATCTATATACACCATACATAAACAAATGTATTTTACATTTATTCCAAGCATGCACAGCGCTTCATGGGAGTGGGTGGCCGCTAAAGTGTTGTTTTGGTGCAACCGATTGGTGCAGATTTCTCTGCAGAATCATGGGTAATGTAGTTTTTCCCACGATTTTAATGCTGTTACTAATGTTAAGCTAAGGGTGTGATACTATTGTAGGCACAAAAATTACACACAACATTACACACAAATATTAGATAAAATAGGCTAATACCCTTTTAATTACATTGAACTTTTATCAATAATTTTAATAAAACGTTTATTTTCTCACCTCGTTTGCCATTTATGCACTAAGCAATGCATTCTACGGCAAAAAAAAAAATCAAACAGAAACATCTTATCAGAAACAGCATAGCTCTAGCTTATGTTCTGTTATTTAGGGCCTATTACATATTAGTTATTTTTGACTTCCCTTGACGCAATAAACTTGATGTTCTAGAAGAACCTTAGAATACGGTCACGCCACTGCATAATCGAAACTCGTTTGTAATTAAAAATTACAGACTGCAGATTAAAGATTACATTACTCATGCAAACACAAAACATCTTTAATTATCTTCTAATTCTCCACCCGTTTCGGAGTTAAACCTTATGAGTAAAGAGAACCGTTAAATCCAGGTCTGCAGTTTGTGCACTTGCTCACGACGACTCTAAACGGGTTCAAAGACTAAAGCAAGGAAAGCAGGAACACAGAGACTTACAATCTGAATTAACAGTGGTTCATTAGGTGAACACAATGCGTTTTTTTAAAAACAATCCAAGAACACAAAAACACACACTCACTACCCCGTCTGCTGCACCCAGAAAGAAAAACAAATCTTTTACTTGTGAGTTTCAATTCGCAGGCCAGTGAACTGTTGGTGAGCACAGAACACCTCATCATACACTGAGGTCCTTCTCATCTGACTGTGAAGGGAACGCTGAGATTATACACTGTGCAAATAGACTGAGTGATGCATCAGCTAGGCCTAATGAAAAAATATTCTCAGGCTGGTTTTAAAATCCAATAACCAATACTGATGTTAACTACAAGCGCAAAAAAGAAAAAGGGCAACAGAGTATGTAAGGCTGCATGGTCACAGTGAGAAATAAATTGAGTTGACAAATGACATTGACATTTTTTGAATGAATTTGAATGTTAAAAATGAAAATGCATATTTTAGACACTGGGACTGTGTCTGGGACCATTTCTTTTAAAGGCAAGGCACCACAGGCAAAACCATTGTTTTGTTTTGTTTTTCATGCACTGGTCAAATTCAGTAGCCCCTCACTGCAGAACAAAGATCCAGGGGGCTGGGTTGGATCCACATCCAGGGGGTGGAGATGGGTAGGTTTAGGGGTGGAGATGGGTGGGTTTAGGGATCAGGGGGTGGAGACGGGTAGGTTTAGGTACACGTAAGGTGGGAGGAGTTGGATCTAGATCTAACCACGCCCCCTGGATCTTGTGTTCTGCAGTGAGGACCATCTTGTCAAATTTGAGACTTCGGTCTATTTTGCTTCCATTACTTGTCTTCATTCTGACTAGTGGAGAGAAAACATCCAAAATACACATGTAAGTGATTATTATCTCCATTTCAGCAGCACCTAAACAAACCAAACTTCACATTTTCACTGTATTAAAAAAAAAAAGTGAAATTTTATCATTTATTTTTATTTATTTTTTTATTGACAGGAATTTTTGAAGTGACCAACTCAAGAAAAAGCCTTGTTTGATATATTCAATATATGAATTCTGAACCTGGCTTTATTCAATGTTCAGATTTCTGTTCAGGAAATTTATATAAATTAGTCCATATTTTATTAACGCCTATTTTTACTTGAAATTTTAGTTGTATTTTAATACAAAAAAAATATTTTAATACACTTTAATAAGCAGCTACACTGCTGTCACTGCTTGACATCATGTCAGCTATCCATGCACGTAAAGCATCATTTTCAGCATCTTTTTACAGGCCTGTCTTTTTAATATTTCCAAAGGAAATAATTAAACATACAAAGCATTTTAGTAATTCTCAACCTTCTGCTCTGTCAGAAACCAAGACCTCCTGCATCTTTCTAAGTGCTCTTGTGGGTGTATTAACAAAAGGGTTCGTGATAGTGGGTGTGTGCACGCCTCATGACACATAGGTGCTTTCATCACAAAACACATATATTCATATTCAGCTCAAAACTACTACATTTCTTCCCATCATATCATAATTCCCAGACAACAACGTGTCTACGGCAAGGATTAAGCCCGCATGGAAAATGATCACGGGCAAACAAGGACACATTTTATCCTCTCTCATATTAAGGCATAGTTCGTTTTATTTAAGGATTTTATTTATTTTAAAATTACTTATAGTTATTTTTATATATATATATATATATATATATATAATTATACGAATCTGACTGATTTGTCCTCATGAAACTGTTATAGCATTATACATGCAAACATTTTATCTTATTATTCATGTGTTATCATCAGTGCCAGAAGGGTGGAAAGCACACTTTTAGACCTCGCATCAGACTATTAATTTATCAAAGCAATAATTCAAGAGAGCCAGACTGAATGTATATCGTAGCAAGACACTGCTGGAGCACAACCAGCAGCTGCTTTCCACCTCTCATATGGTCTTTGTGTTGTGAAAAACGCTGAGTTTACACGCTGTTCACCTTCACACATGCCTTCCTCCGCAGTCACTGAACAATGAGCAAATGCTGGCCTCAAAACACACAGGTGAGAGAGAGAACAGCACATGATTTCAGAAGGAAATAAAAATACATTAGACTCAAATGGCTGCGTCTCATAACCCAGCGAGCTGCCTAGCTACACGGTATTTTGGAGGGGTCACAGACAGCATATTTTCCGCAGTTTTGGATTATGATGCTGCCCATACATGTTAAGCTGACTCAGAAGAAAAATAAATGCAATCTAGGTATACAGCTCACTAGGGTTTGACACACAGCCGCTGTATTTACCTGCATTGCCGTAAGATTTCGCCAGAAGCCACCCAACACTGGCGCAGATTTTAGCTCTGGTCAAATCATACTGATCCAATGGCTTTATATCCGGGACCACAAAAGTCTTCCTCATTGCATTCGAGTCCACCATAGCAGGTCCAAAACAGAGAAAAGAGAGGAAGGCGATGCGGTGAGCAATGAAACAAAATCAAACAGTCATCCTCTCCTTTCACGCGACCACAGCATTGGGACTGAGAAAGGCCGATATTTAGGGTTGCGTTCCGGAGAAAAATAATGGAATTTACAATTTAATCCTCTCTAGGTCTTCTTTTCATACGTATAGGTATGTTTTAGTCTATCGGAGCGACAAGTGCAGCGATATTCCCGGGGATGTTTCACTATTTTCGACGCCGCTTCAGAGTCCACATCTCTCTGGCTGATACGCTCCGTAAGCGTCTGATTTCCAGGTACTCCATACTCCTGTCAATCATCCCGCCGGGCATCCAATCAGCTTCCAGAGTTTAGGACACAAGGTTGAGGGGGCGGGGCTAAGAATGTGAACTCGAGCAGCAGGTAGGAAGGCGCTTTAACTCATGGAAACAGGTGCAGGACAGGTAGAACTTGCCCAGAAGGGTGCGAAAGGGAAATATTAGTCATTATGAACAGCGTAATACATGTAATCGTCACGGCGTTACGATGCTAAACGGAGTATAGTGTCAACCGCACCAGTTTTCGGAAAGAATTTTTTGTATTTCTATACATGTGTTTGAGAAAAGGGTATATTTTGTTTCAAAGTTATAGCCTATTATTTCACCTCACACGCTGACCAGCATGATGTTGTGGATATTTCATAAAATGACCAGTATTTAGGCCACAGCATGTCATTAAAAGGGTTTGATAGTCACTGGTTATTACCAAAACAATGTATGGCACTTATGCAGTAAGGACTTTTCACCAAAAAAAGATTCATAAGCACAGCTCAGTTGTGGACAAACCTAACAGAGGACATAATTCAGTGAAGGTCCAGGTCACATGATGTTAAAGAGACCACTGCTGTTACTTTGTAAGAAGATTAACTCAGAGAACTATTTTAATCTAATTAGGGAGGAACAGGGCATTTGTTTTTCTTCATTCTTTGGTTTTCCTTTTTTGTTTGTAGTGGAAACACCATTCGAAGTGTACTGCAAATAAAATAATCCAATTATGCTTATTTTTATAAACACAGACTGGAAAACTTCTAAAATAACTCCACATCACACTACAGACAGAATAAACTTTTAAACTATAATGAAAGTTTACAGTGACATCACTGACCAAATGCACTGTTTTCTTTTTTCTTAAACTGGCATATTCCTCAAACCACAGCATTCAGATGTTTGCACAAACAAACATCTGAAAAGCTCCACCCATGTGTCCATGCAATTATGGGCAGTGCCTTCAGAGAGTTTACAGTTTTGCAATCTGATAATAAATGATCTGCAGATGTCAGGCATGTTGATTGTTCTTTTAATATACAGTAGAGAGGGGTAAAACAATAATTCAAGCGCTTTAACATTTTATCTACCCCATGTCAGGATGAAGAAATTGAAAGCATGTAAATGCTGCAAAGAGTGACACCACGCGGTCTGAATTGGTATTGCTACAGTGCAATAAGCCATTTACATGAATTCACATCAGCACGTTGCTATTCATTCCAGTGTTTCCTGATTACTGAATCCAGGTGTTTTGTGATCTTCTGTAAAACTGCAGCAAATTCAATCATCCTTTAGTCCTCCGAAGACAGCAGTAGGGACAGACTTCTGCTCCAATTGCACCTCTGCAATGAAACAATACAAATGATCAGACTACCAAAGTTAAGCAGCTATTCCAAGACACACCACTGAAAATCATCAAAAAAAACAAAACAAAAAAAACAATCATCCCCCGTCTGAACTAACCATCTGGTTCCCCATCCTCTGCATCCTCATCTTCATCATCAATGTCAATCTCATCTGGATTAGCTTGTTTGGCCAGTTCAGCGAGTTCACTGCGAGAGGTGTCACTCCTGTATAAACCAAACAAAAGTCAAGTGGTGTAAATAGTACAATCGAAACTTTTTTTTTTTCAACAAGGGCAGAACCTTTAAATAAGCCTTTGAGCCAGCTTTATGTACCACACAGCCTGCATGCTCTGATTGATCAGTGTGGCCTGCCTCAGACTAGGGCGCAGTGCATACCTGACGAAAAGGATCTTGTCTTTAGGTTTGGGTTTGTCCTGTTCAGCCTCTGCAGCGAGTTGTTGAGCCTTCTGCTCCAGCAGCTTCATGTCATCCACTCCGCTCTGCCCAGGAACAAGATCTGACACTAAAACACAAGCAATTAAAAACAGTTTAACCACACAAGGAAGAACTTATATGCTATTATATAACCTCAATTTGTGGATTAATCCAGCACCTATTTTGTTACCATTCTCACCTGTAGTAAGAGAATATATTTTTCATCCAAATATGTATTGTCATTTGTCAATCTAGAAAATAACAGATTCTGCACCATTCTCCAGCCCAGTTTTAGTATAATGTATATATTAGTATAGCATTTATTAATATTATAAAATTTTCATTCTTAGTTATTACATTTTTGTAATTTTATGTGCTTTTGTCATTTTAATTTTTTTCTGTACAGCTTTATTTTTCATTTGTCATTTTAATACTTTAACTTAAATATATCAGTTAAATATTTCAGTTTGTTGCCAAAGCAACATTTCTAATTTTCATTTACATTCATTTTTTTATTTGTTTTATCATTAATATTTTATTTTAGCCTAATTTCAATTAATAAAAACAATTTTTTTTATTCTTCTTCGTTTTAGTCAACAATATCAACTGCTCCAGTCATTATTGTGGATGAATCAATCAGCTCTGTTTATATATATATATATATATATATATATATATACACACAGGTGCATCTCAATAAATTAGAATGTCGTGAAAAAGTTCATTTTTTCTTGTAAGTTATTTCAAAAAGTGAAACTTTCATATATTTTAGATTCATTGCATGTAAAGTAAAACATTTCAAAAGTTTTTTTTGTTTTACTTTTGATGATTAGAGCTTACAGCTCATGAAAGTCAAAAACAGTATCTCCAAATATTAGAATATTTACATTTGAGTATCATTACATAACATCCCTACAGTATAAATTCCGGGTATCTCTTGTTCTTTGAAACCACAATAATGGGAAAGACTGCTGACTTGGCAATGGTCCAGAAGACAATCATAGACACCCTCCACAAAGAGGATAAGTCACAGAAGGTCATTACGGAAAGGGGTGGCTGTTCACAGAGTGCTGTATCAAAGCATATTAAATGAAAAGTTGATTGGAAGGAGGAAGTTGGGTAGGAAAAGGTGCACAAGCAACAGGGATGACCGCAAGCTTGAGAATACTGTCAAGCAAAGACGATTCAAACACTTGAGAGAGCGTCACAAGGAGTGGACTGAAGCTGGAGTCAGTGCATCAAGAGTCACCATGCTCAGACATCTTCAGGAAAAGGGCTACCAAGCCACTTCTGAAACAGAAACAACGTCAGAAGCATCTTACCCGGACTGTGGAGAAAAAGAACTGGACTGTTGCTTAGTGGTCCAAAGTCCTCTTTTCAGATGAAAGTAAATTTTGCATTTCATTTGGAAATCAAGGACCCAGAATCTGGAGGAAGACTGGAGAGGCACAGAAACCATGTTGCTTGAAGTCCAGTGTGAAGTTTCCACAGTCAGTGATGATTTGGGCTGCCATGTCATCTGCTGATGTTGGTCCACTGTGTTTTCTGAAGTCCACAGTCAACGCAGCCATCTACCAGGAAATTTTAGAGCACTTCATGCTTCCTTCTGCTGACAAGCTTTATGGAGATACTGATTTCATTTTCCAGCAGGACTTGGCACCTGCCCACACTGCCAAAGGTACCAAAAGCTGGTTCAATGACCATGGTGTTGGTGTGCTTGATTGGCCAGCAAACTCACCAGACCTGAACCCCATAGAGAATCTATGGGGTATTGTCACGAGGAAGATGAGACACACCAGACCCAACAATGCAGATGACCTGAAGGCCGCTATCAAAGCAACCTGGGCTTCCATACAACCTCAGCAGTGCCACAAACTGATCACTTCCATGCCACGCTGAATTGAGGCAGTAATTAAAGCAAAAGGAGCCCCTACCAAGTATTGAGTACATATACAGTAAATGAACATACTTTCCAGAAGGCCAACAATTCACTAAAAATGTTTTTTTTATTGGTCTTATGAAGTATTCTAATTTGTTGAGATAGTGAATTGGTGAGTTTTTGTTAAATGTGAGCCTAAATCATCACAATTAAAAGAACCAAAGACTTAAACTACTTCAGTCTGTGTGCACTGAATTTATTTAATACACGAGTTTCACAATTTGAGTTGAATTACTGAAATAAATGAACTTTTCCACGACATTCTAATTTATTGAGATGCACCTGTATATATATATATATATATATATATATATATATATATATATATATATATATATATATATATATATATATATATATATAAACCCACTTTTCTTACACACTGTGATTTATCTCTGGAGAAAAACAGGCTATTTAATGCAAAAATTTAAAAAATAAGCATTGGAAAATGACTAGATAATCAAAAGTAGGCATCCCATGAAAGAATGGAGACAGACCAGATTTTGCTGTCAAATGTTCTCCCTCAGGAACATTTTTAAGTATTCCAGCATTTTTTTCTTCAACAAATCTATTTTCATATTATTTCCATAAGAATTACATTAACTGCCATTAAATTAAACATTACAGAAAGGCTGCACTGCCTACAACAGCAGCCCAAATCAAATCAACAGCTAAATAGCTCTTCAGCTTTTAGTTAACCTTAAGTTCCCTGCCTGCACAATATCAGACAGAAAGAAAGCCTTTTCAGGATTTTGACATAATAACACACTGATGCACACCAATAACACACCAATCATGCACATTTATTAAAAACAATCCATTTTGATTTCCGGTTAGCTTTAATAAATGAGACGTACCTGTTCCAGTAGCATTGGTGGTTGCCTTGAGCATCTGAGAGGACATGAAGTTGACTTGTGTGTTGTATGTGGCCTGCACACTGCGTTTAATCCGCAGCATCTCACGGATGGTGTCCTCATTACCGTGGCGTATCTCAAACTCCTTCCACGTTTGCCAGAAATGAGCGGTCACCTGATCAAGAGATGCTAAGTCAGTCAAAATACAGGACACACACAATATGAGCAAAGTAATATAGGCCGGTACGGTAAGATTTACCCTCGGATCACAGATCTGAGAGCAGTACGAGTAGATGGCTCTCGCTCTGTCAATCTCCCCAAGTTTGCTCTCCATGTCAGCAAAGCGCAAACACATGTCTCTGGCATGCTCATCTGGCAGAACCTGCACCAAACCAAATGAACTCATTAAAGTACATAACACATATGATTACACTCCCTGATATTTTTAAATGAGTGATAGCTAAGTGATTTACCTCAATGGCTTTCTGATAGATGGCTCTTGTGTGAGTGACTCCATAAATCTCTGCTGCCCGCTTGATGTAGATGTTGAACATTTGATGTCGTTCCTCTGGTTCTACCGCTGCAGTGGCTCTCTCATACACAGCCATGGCATGTCGCGCCAGACCGTACTCCTCCTCCAGCTTAGCATACAGCAAGTAGATAGCTGTTAAACAACACAAATTAAATGAGGACATGGGTTCCAGGCATTTACTCTTCATCTTAAATGAAGGCAGTTAATCATATAATTTTGTGTTTTCTGCATTATTACTTTTGGCATATTTAGCAGGACATCCATCCAGTGCTTGCTCAAACAGATCTCGCGCTCTCTCCAGCTTTTTGCCTCCATAACGGTCGATGAACTTGGTGAGGTATGTGTTCCAGATGTCATGGACATTAGGCCACTTAAAGAGGGCAATGCCACGCTCGTATGCCTTCAATCAAAATCCAGATTTATTTATAAATAAGACAGATTTGTTAAAGTGAAAAGAAGTAAATTCACCAAAAAAAAAGAACAAAACAATGAAAAAAACAGAAGGTTATGTTAAATTCCCTTACCTTGAAACTATCCTCAAAGTAGTTGTGTTCTTCAAGAAACATGGCATAGTTAATGATGATCTGAGGAGTGGCGATCCGGAGATCAATAATGCGATCATACACTGCCTTTGTGGACTGACAAAAGCAACAGTTACATTAACATACAAAACAGCAAGAACATACATACATTCCCCCTCAGTGACAAAGCAACATACCTGGAATGTACCAAGACTCTCTTCCAAGTCTGCAAGCATGGACCACACTTTCAGGGACTTATATACTCGATTCTGCACGGGTTCTGATGAATCAAAATACTCTGCTTTTCTTGCTGGAATCGCTGTTGCTTTCTGAAAAGAAAAGGACCGTCAACATCTGGAAAAAGTTTGATGACAAGATCTCCAATTTATCCCTTTGGCATGAAATGCACTAGACTATGACGCCAAGCAAACTTTGAAACTGTGCTGCAGAATGTCTTCAGACGTTACTAAAAATAAAATTAAAACAAAAACCATATAGACATTAAATTTGAAAAAAAAAAAAAAAAAAATTAAAAACATGAAAATGACAAAATTGCTCCACTAAAGCATTAGTGATAATGTAGTCTCTTACCCTCAGTATACGCAAAGCTTGGTCATAATTCTCATGTCTCAGCTCCATCTCTCCATATTCACACCACACTGCAGCAAGATCATCCACTTGTTTGTAGTTCACTTTTGTGGCCTTCTCAAAGATAGTCCGAGCCTTGAAGTTCAAGTCAAATAGTTAGCCATCAGATTAACCAACAAATTATCTACAAAGTTGCAAGTACACAGAAAGTGTCGTACATCATCCAGCTGCTCATTATCCTCATAGAATCTGGCGAAGGACACCCAGAGAGTGTGAGGTTTTCCTGTGGCTTTTATAGGATCTATCGTTTGCACAGCTTCAGTGTATGTGTTGATGATCTACAGGAAACAGCAGAAT
>JAFVLL020021952.1:0-11597 GCA_021397915.2 Tor tambroides
CTAAACATGAAAACATGTTTTGTTTTGTTTTATATGTCTATGTATTTTTTATGTTTCAAACTACCATGCAATGTTATTTTACATTAATCAGTAAATATATGTGATAGGAGCCAGTGTTTCTCACACTGAAAGATGGTCTTGTGTTTGTAAAATTTCAACTTAGGTATGATTGAACTATTTTGACAGTTAACAATGTTTGAATCTTTTAGTTTTTGAAAAGAACTGTGCAGAGTAACCTAGAATTACAGAAGATTTATTATAAATTCTATATAATTCGATGATGATGATTGACTGAGAATTGAAATATGTAGTTATTTGAAGTCTCTGCATCTCTGAAGATACAGTGATGGAGAATAATTGTGCTGTTGATCTGAATATCAGTGTCATTACCTGCGTCACTTTCAGATGATGAGGGGTTTTGTGGAGTGACGGCAGGACCGGGTGGATGAGCTGAAAAATATTAGAGAACCACAGAATGCGAATAAATCAACAGTAAGTAAAAGGGCTGCTTTGTTTGTTCAGTGTTGAATGAGAATTTGTCAGTTTATCTTGTTGTCAGAAATTTACAGTTGACACTAGAAGCTGCTCTGGTGGATCTGCTGCACCTCTGCAGTTTCTCAAACCAATTCCTGTAATCTTCACCCAGAATGTCTCACTTAACCTTTCTCTGAAAGAATAGAGGGCAAGAATAAGGTTACCCTGAAAGCGCTACTCACCATCAACAGTGACGCTGAATCTCTTGATTGACTCCCGATCCTCACTAAAGGTGCTTAGTTGATAAAGTCCAGAGTCTGTGGTTCTGGTGTTGGTGATGGTCAGAGATCCAGTCTGATCCAGCTTCAGTCTGTCTCTGAATCTCTCATCATTATAATATGTAGTAATGTTCCTGATCATTCTAGCGATGCGAATGCCTCCAAACCTCCACTCGATCTCATCATATCTCTGTATTTCAATATCATCAGTGTTTAGAGAGACAGATTCTCCCTCCATCACTGACACTGACTGCACTCCATCAACACCAAACACACCTGGAGAACAACGAGGAACGGAGAAATAAAGTAATAAAGCATCAGAACAGAAACACTGCATAATCATATGTTCAGAAAAACTCATTCCAAAAAGTTTTTATAACCTACTTTAAATCCTCAAATGGATAGGTAACATAGTATTACAGAAATATGTTGGGCTAATGTTTTTATTGTATAGAAAGAAAGTTTACACAAAGTGGAAATTCAAAAACTAATCACTTTTAATTCACTCTAAGTTTTATTTATTTTCTGTATTATTCATTATTATTATTTATTGGTGGGCAGTTAAGACTAGGCTGATTTAAGACGTTTTGTCAGCTGGGCAGCAAATATATTTCATCAATATGTGCTCAATAACTTACTGTGCTCTCAAATCATCTTTTAGTATGCATAGAAAAATAGCACGCCCACCAGAGTAGAGACAACCAATCAGAACACCATTTCCTGTGGTCTGAGGGAAAAACATCCTAATACTTTAACAGAACTGTTCAAACTCTTTCATAAGTTTTCAAAAGTTGGGCCTGTGTTTTACAGACTAAAACTATAGTTTGAACAAAACAGGATCAGAGTGTCTGGTTTTTGACTTTAAAGCTCGGGTTCTATTCTGGTCTTCTAAAGCAGATAATGCTTCTGGAGCACCTCCTTGTGTCTAAACATGAAACTTCTCTCATCTGCAATGTTATTGTGCAACGCTATCTTAAAATATGTAGCCTCTATGCCAAGTATGCTGGTTTAACCAAATCATAATGTATAATTATTAGCCTAAATAATTCTTGAGAAGAACTTAACTCTCATGCTCTCTACATCACTCTTTCTTAAATTGTGATGATGGTCAAATTCATTATATAAGTAAAATAATTTTAAAAAACACAATACCTATAATTCCTTGAACTTGAATAATTAATTATGTGTGTTTGGTCAAAGCATGGGAAATTAGGAAGATGTGTATTAGTTGTTATTAGGAATTAACTTTGCTCTAATTAAGGTTTTAATATGTTGTGTTTAAAACAGTTAGTGTTCACTTTACTGCCATCTGATGATCATAAAGATGAAGTGCGCCCATCAAAGCTGTTTCATTTATATTATTCATTAAAGTACATACTGTATACTAAACAAACCATGTAGATCACATGGGACGAAAAAAGAGTTAACCAACACACCTGCACATGTGTGACAGAGTTGACTGATGTCCAGATGTTGAGTCTGGTTGTTGATGGGGTTGTTGAGCACACAGCTGTAGGTGTTTCTATCCTGATATTCCACCTCCAGAGGTAGAGAGAGACTGATGCTGAGATCAGACACACTGATGCTGGACAATAAACTGTTTCCTTTGTACCAGGAGAGAGTCACGTGACTCACATTCAACACTGAACACAAAAATGAACATTCGGACACTGATGATAATGATGAAGAACACTGTGAAGAATCACTGGTAATGACAGGAATGGGCAGAGGAGCTGGAAAACATGAAAGAATAAATAAAAATAAATAAATAAATTAGCAGTAAACAACAGAGCAGTGTTATCTGTCAGTGATTTAATGCATTGAGTGTGTCTGTCTCATTTCATAGTCAGAGAAGCCAATGTTACATATGTTAAATGCTGATCATTGTATTATTAATTGTCATTTTCATACATTTATTTATTTATTAGCAAGGTATTTAGGAGCAAAAAATCTATCTCAATGATTTTTACTTTCATTTTAATATTTATTTTATATTTTTATTATATATTTTTAAGATTACAATTATGTAAGACATTAAAGCATGAATATGACTCAAGACAGTAGGCCTGCAAGTTGTATTTTTAATTTTCTACTCACCATAGACAGTAAGACTGAATGTGTTGAGCGGTGTCTCTGTTATGATGCTGGAGACTTTATAAAGTCCAGAGTCTGTGGTTCTGGTGTTTGTGATGCTCAGAGATCCAGTCTGATGATCCAGCTTCAGTCTGTCTCTGAATCTCCCATCAGCATTATCATTAAAAAACATGCTCTTATTGTTCCGTCTGTTGATAATAGCTATGAGAATTTGTCCAAATCTCCACATTATCTGATCCTCTCTCTGTATTTCAGTAAAATCAGTGTGTAGAGTGACAGAATCTCCCTCCATCACTGACACTGACTTCACTGCATCTGCAACACCAAACACACCTGGAAAACAATAATAACAGATTTTTTATTTTATTTTTTTATGTAACAGGGCCAGAATGTTGATAGACTGTTGTCAGTGTGTTGAGGTGCTGACTGAATTTTTTTTTTCCCTAATGGTTGTGCTTTTTTTCAATCATTGACCCCTGTCCTGTCTTTTTCTATAAATACTAAGTACTAGGATATATATATATATATATATATATATATATAAATATATATATATATATACATACATACACACATATATATATATATATATATATATATATATATATATATACATACATATATATATGTATGTGTGTGTGTTCTGTTAAAATTGTATTAATGACATATTACATACGAGCAGACGTTTTCGAACCCAGAATACATGGCTGAAGAAAGTGTTTTCAAGACATTAACAAGAATTACATAATAATGTTTCTGAGATCAAAACTGTACTATATACAAAAATTAACCATGGTTTAACCACAAAAAAACAAAAACAAACAAAAAACAACAACAACAACAACAACAACAACAATCAACCATGCTTTGCTGTACACTGACCATATTAAATCATTTTCTAAGAAAATATTTTCTAAGTTAGTACATTCACACAATAAGAGAACAAACGCAAATACGCATGTTCTAACGGTCCCTAAAACGAAACCGAAAGTATTAAAGACTTACCGCCGAGAAGCAAAGAGAAAAGAAAGATGAAAATACGTTTATTCATGTTGCTATTGAGTTCGGGCTAATAAAGATTATCAGGGGTTTTTCATCAGTCCTTCAACTGATCCTATAGTGTCTCTGAACTTTGTTTCTGGGCGGCTTCTCGGGGGCTCGTTCTGCCAATCCCAAGCAGCAGTGGTGGCGATAGGGGACGGGGCTTGGTGGGGCAAGCAAAAAGTTAAAATAAGGTTTAAAGTTTTATTGTGCCTGTTAGGCTATGTAAACAATGATCTGATGGGGGGAGGAGCCAATTCGGCCACGCTCAGGCAATGTTGCCAATTTAGCAATTTTGCTGCCAGATTTAGCAACTTTTCAGACTATAGACTAGCAACTTTTTTCTCTCTCCAAAAAAACACCTAGCAACAAATTTAGCTATTTTTTTTATAATTAATATTACAACTTATAGCAACTTCAAAAGCGATCATGAAGCGCTATTAAACATTAAGCAAAAAAAAAAAAAAAAAAAAAAAAAAAAAAAGACTTAAGACACATCTCAGAATAATTCAGAAGATAACAGTCCTCTTTTAATCTGCAGTTTATGGGTAAAGAAAAGTGTTTGAAAAGAAGAAAAAGTGGTTTTGAATTTATTTATTTTTACAAACAGCTGTTATAACATGGAACACATCTGTTTATTTGTTTGTTTTTTTTGTTTGTTTTTTTCCAGTTCACATTGTGGAAATAAAAACATGTTTTGCAAATAAATGTGTTGTATGTTTGTGTTCATGTTACATGCATATATGGATTTAAGGATTTTACTATGTAATTCTGAGAGACTTTGCATGATGCCAAGATTACTTCAGTTCATTGAAACAGAAAAGCACATTTCATATTGACAGGAGTTTCTCATGTTTTAATTAAGATTTACATTAACTGATTATTAACCAAATGTTTTGTTGTTATGAAATGTGGATATCAATATCAGTCTGAAGGAACTCCAAAAACTTAACTTAACCCTCAAGCATCCTTCGTATAGCAGCTCTTAATTGGTCCTTCATGGACAAATTCGGGCACGAAGGTCTCGTGTGTGATCCCAATTTTTTTTAAATACAGTTTTCTCAATTGCTAACACACTATAACTGATTCATTTGGCCCCATTTTCCATACCGTTCATACAGTTCTCGAAACAAAGACACATTTCTCAAAACTTTTAACACATTTCACATTTAATTTGATCAGTGTTTTCTGCAAAACCCTACAAAAAATCATTTTGCAGAGGTTTAACCATGTTCTCATTCTGAAAACACAAACACACAATATAATTAACTCAAGCATCAAAAAATGAACTCAATCAGCACACATGTAATCATGTGTGAACATTCAGTAGCAAAACTGAAGACACACCAGTCAGAATCTTCTAGGATGATACGAACAGGAGCACAAGTGATTATGTGTTTTGGTAAATGAATCCTGGTAGTGGATGAAAATAAAAAGGAAGGGGATGAGGTCAAAAGTCATTTGTTCCTGATGAAATACAAAGCACTAGTTGAGCATGTTCTTCTACATGCACTGACCATGAGGGAAGGTGGTCTACAGGCTCATCTACATGTTGCACACCCTCAGACTCATTACTGTTGAATTGATTTGTATCCAAGTAGTCCATACATGTACTCTATTTTTTCAGAACTGAGAGACGACTGTCTAGGAGAGGCAGAGAAGTCTTGTCAGAAGACTAAGAAACTGCTATAACAAATAAGGATGAGGATGCTGAATGAATGAATGAATGAATGAATTTATTTATTTATTTACAGTAACTGACAATATATTCCAGTGTGTGTTTACTGTATATTCAGTTGTTTGGTCTTTGAACTTTTCTCTTCTAGTGCTTTTCATCTACTGTAAGATCTTTTTACAGCCGTGTAATGAAAGTAAACTTTTCCTAAAGTTTATTGCTAAAGTTTATTTGGCAGGTTTGTGTATCATCTGAGGCCAAAGTTTGAGTCTGACAAAAGAGAATGTGTTTTTGACTAAACTATTTGATTTTGACCTGGAAGATTGAAGTTTGTACAAGTTGGTGTGTAGTTTTGATATTGTATATAGTTGTGAGAAAATGGGGAATTGTTTCATGAATTGTGTGTTAGCAATCGAGAAAAACTGTAAATGTCATATCTATCTTCGATAAAATAAAAACTATCAATTTATATATTTTTGCGATTTTATGGTGTTTTTAGCTCTAAAAGTACCATATTTATATGTAAATTATGCTTTTTTTTACATTTAATATTTATTTTACTTCACTTCAAAAAAAAAAAAAAAAAAACGTAGAACTTGGAATTACATTCCAGCATGTTCAGACAGCCAAAACTTTGGTGACATCTGGTCAAAATATCAAAAATATCAATAGCACACTCAATGACTATAGGCTGAAATCTATAAATTATTGTTGTAACAAACTTAACTTCTTAAGTTTTAGATTTTATCACAAGTTAAAAATAAATAAATAAATAAAATGAACAATAAACCTAACAAGTAAGGCTACTTGTTAGGTTTATTGTTTATTTTCATTTTTTTATTTATTTTTTATTTTATTTTATTTGTTTGTTTGTTTGGAATCATAAACAAATCTTGCAGTAGGACTTTGATCTGACTTTGAAGTGTGTATGTGTGTGTTTGTGTGTGTGAGTGTGTGTGTGTGTTTGCCACATTGAGAATGTTGTATAGACTCACCCTTTCATTTATGTGTATGTATGATCTGCATTGTTAAATTTATTGATTTTTATTGGACAAAAAAAAAAAAAAAAATGCTCTGAATTTTAGTATTTGCCAATATTTATGGGTGCCCATTTTGGAACCCAAATTGGTTTTTTTTTTTTTTTTTTTTTTTTTTTTTAACCACTTAACTTTGTTGAATCAAGTCCATTTGTTTGTTTGTTTGTGTGTGTGTGTGTGTGTGTGTGTGTGTGTGTGTGTGTGTGTGTGTGTGCGCGCGTGCGTGTTTAGGTGGCAAACTGGGGAAAAGTAGCCAAGTCTTGTACTGCTCAGATTAAGGAAACTATTTAAAAAAATTATTTGGACCAAATTTGTCCTGAAGAATGTTTGAGGGTTAAACAAGTATAAGTTTTATTTCATTTAAAATTCACAATAAAGCACAGATTAAGTTACTGTGGTTAATCCATCATTTGTGAGGGAACAGATTCACAGAGAGTTTGATCATTGTTCTGTGCTGAAACATGTGTAAACTACCTCTGTCATTTCAGATTCCTGTAAGAAACACAAACACAAAGAAATTTGCTGCAGATTCATCATGATAATGTATAAGCATTGCACCTGAGAATCATCAGTAAACAAATGTGCAAACTGAATACTGAGTCGGTGTTGCACTGAATGATTTTTGTATTGTATTGTAATGGAGGAGTCTCTGTGTCTTTTATGCTTTTAGGGCTTTTATTATGAAATTTTAGAATGCAAATTTATCAACATTTTAATACCAGCAAACAGTCACAAAACAAGTGAACTGAAGAAACCATAAAACATGTTCAATATCAGAGAACAACAGTTAGCACAGGAAGCATGATATATTTGGAATGAAATAACAGCATATATTGCATACTATTTCACAAACTTGTTAAACATATTTGGTATTTAGTGGTGTTTAACACTTACCGCCATTTGTCCAGTCTGTTTGTGGAGTGATTGAGGAGTCTCATATTCATGGGTCTGAGCTGAAATGATGCATATCAAAATATGTATTTTCTCTAGAATATTGTTGATTCACAAAAAGACACATTGTTTTTGCAGATGGTTAAGCTTTAAGTGCACCTACCTGCCTCTTTGTGTTCTCTGCACACACAAAACATCCAAATTAAAAACATATACAACAGAGATCCAGCAGCAGCTGAGATCAGCACTATCAGAGATTCACTGAGTAATGGAGGAGATGAAGGAGGTTGTGCTGCAGCAATGGCTAAAGAGAGATAGTCATTAGTGCAAGTGAATGTATCAGACACCTGGAAAACAAGATTAATAGCAGCTAATTGAAATCCTCTAAACAATTTCAATAGAACATTATCACTCTACTAGAAGTAAAGACGGCATTAAAACATGTTTATAACTCACCAGCCAGAGAACACAAACTCAAAGAGAACAAAATAAGCACGTGCAACATTATCTCCAATAACTTGAGATAAAATCACAAAAATATCTGTAAATAATCTGAGGCAAAGAAACTCTTCAGTCTTGTGTGTGCCACAGTTCGTGAGCATGACCATGAACGTCAATATGCTTCACGCTCTAACTAGTCACATGATACAGTATATGAAACTTAACATTATATGAAATCTATGTAATGATTATCATGACAACTATAGCTTACACCAAAATAGTTAATATACATATGATCTTTCAATATGTTTTGAGATTTCTCCAGTTGTTGCTAATGCCAATGTCCTGAAGTTTTACAAGTTATATTTTAAACAATATCTAATAACTATGGCATAAAAAATATGTTCACTTTACTGATGTTTGTATGGCACCTGACCAAAGTTCGTACATTTATTGATGCAATCATGTGTAGCACTATTTCATTAATTCTTGATTAATTTCTGAGGCTTGTCATTTCACACTGCCTAAACATTTGTCACTTTAAGGGGCCAATGTGCAACAACTTCCTACAGAAATATATATGACTGTCATTTCCAGCAGACACAACCATGTCAAAATTATTTTTTTGTAAAGAAATTTTAAAATTACAGTGATGGAATCAATGGTAATGGGGCATTGATATAGTCTTCACATTCATGGCAATGCATGGTACAGTATGTTCTGCAGTATAGCTTATTGAATGTTTGACATTTTATCTCTCTCTTTCTATTTTTCTTCTCACTTCTCATTTCACACAAGAAGCAACATCCTGTAGAGCAATTTGACAGTCTATTTCTGGTCTCCCAGCTTTCAAAACCAGGACCAGCAGAACTTGACTGGCTTGTTAAAAAAGCATCTGATTCATCAGTAATGGACAGATGTTGTCCTCACAACAGCAACCACAAACAGAGCAAAGACAAATTAGAACGTTTTCTGTGGTCTGGGATAAAACACCCTAATACTATAACAAAACTGTTCAAACTATTTCAGAGGTTTTTACTACTTATAGCCCTGTTTCACAGACTAAAATAGTAGTTTGAATAAATCAGCATCATTTTTTTTTGGCTTCAGACCCCCAAACTGAAACTGGGCGCTGGTCTTCTAATGCAGAAGACGCTCCTAGAGCTCCCCCTAGTGGCTAAACATGAAAACATATTTAAGCATAGCTATATTTCATGCATGCTGGTTTAACTGGGCCTAGAAAACTGATTAGAGGTGATTATATAGGCCAATATTAAATCAATACAAAAGTGATATTTGCATCAACAAATATATGCATATATTTAAAGTACTATACTGTACAATTACATAATTAAAAGACGCCATCAACTTTTACCAATTAACCAAAACCCTACTCTATAGTATGGTATAGGTTATAGCGTTGGTAGCATATCATGCCAGAAAGAATTACAGTTTGTTGTGACTGGATCCATAACTTTTTAATTTCATGTAAGGTAACTGTGTAATTACGTTAACAAATAAAATTGGCAGGGAAGAGTTTGAGCTTATCATGCAATTGGTAGACTTCATACCATATGATCTATTCCAACCACTGATTGAAAAAAACGGATTTTTACCGAGGGGGGCCCGAGTAAATATGCTGTTCAGGGGCCCCACAAACCATAGCGGTGCCCCTGAGTAGAGTATTAGTAGACTGATAGGGTTAGGGTTAGAATAAGTTGACATATACTTGCAAAGCTACTTATAGTCAGTAGAATGTCTGTTAAGAGACCATCACAATAAAGAGTTAGCAGATATTAATCAAACAGTCTACTCTAATGAGAGTTAGATGACATTTAGGTGCAAGTTATGTGGAAGAATGACAATAAAGTTGAGTTGAATTGAGTTACTTATTGTCAGCAGAATGCTCAATAGGGACCATCAAAATAAAGTGTTACCAAAGACACGTGGTAGGAGTATATTGTTGAAGGGAAAGCAACTATCAATAAGTGACATTAAAACAAAGCTATATAAGCTTAAGTTTATTGTAAAGTAAATGTAATGTACTATTAGCCACAAATTAGCAGGTCTTAAAGAAAAGGCATCTAATGTCACTGATGTCAGCGATGTTATCTGTTCAGTCACCAGGGGGAGCTGCAGTTGTGTCATCTGCTTTAGATGATCATACTGATAGAGAGTTGCATAGAGTATGTGCGATCTTGTCTTGATTCTATAGGTCTACAGTTATTATCTGAAGATGATGACGAATTACACTAATGACCCTTTACACTTTAAAATGGTATGACGTAACATATCCTCCTTCACAGAAATCACGTGACTTGGAGGGTTTGACAAGAGCTCGTGAAAACTACCTGATCGCAGCTGTCTTTCAGTTTGGATGCGGCCAAGCGCGACATGATGAGGAACCATTCTTTCCTTTTTTGGGTTCTATTACTTGTGGACGGTGAGTCACATTTATTTTCATTCATTCAACACTTTTGATTTACTATGTATACTAAACCGGAAACACAAAATTCGTATTTGCTGTTTTTCTCTATGATCTTATTCTCTACAAATTACACTATGCATAAAGACAGTGAACACTCTAGTGAACACTAGAGGTCGCTTGTATAGTCTATTAATATGTTATAATATCAGTGATTTTCGTGAAAACTGATAGCAACACAAATGCATTGGTTACTTGTTTTTGTATATGAAAAACACTAGTCTTTAGTTAGGTTTTGTGAGTAGTAGTTGTTTGTTGTTGTTGGTCGGTTTGGGTGCAGCATAGAATAGACAAACAGATCACATTAATGACTCCACTCATATTTATAATTTCCTTTTCTTTTTTCCTTTTTTTTTTTTTTTTGTAAATTTGTTATTGTTTGTGGGCGATATCTGATGTTCCATTGTGTTGTTTCGACACAAGCATACCGGAAATAGAAAAAAAGCAGTAAGCCACCATCAGACTTCTAGAAAGATCGATGTTTTAACAACAATGAATCAGCTTTACTTGTTCAGAATAATAACCCTACCCTTAAACATTTTTATTCAATATATTTTATTCAGGCCCTAATCAAATATGAAACATTTTAATGAAAAACATAAAATAATATTTGAAACCAACCCATACAGAATAAATACCTCAGTCTGTCAGTTGAGTCAAATCTAGCCTCTACCCTGCCCTATTTTGTAAGTCGATGTTTGTTCAGTAAAGTGTTTGCAGAGTCCTGCTCTGTTATTTAACATCCATTAACATGTTTGCGAATCAACCGATGAGCCAGTGGTGAAATTTTACATTTGTACCTCAATTTTGTTATTTTGTCCTGTAAATCCTGTTTATTTTTACACAACAGGAGGATGGTGGTATTGTCAAGTCAAGTCAAGTCAAGTCGAGCTTTATTGTCATTCCCCTACACGTGTGGACATACAGTGGAACGAAATGTCGTGTCTCGCAGGACCACGGTGCTACATAAATAAACAAATATAAACATATAACACTAGATGTAAGAACAATTTTAGACCTACATAGCTAACTTACTGAATTGTTAATCTGACTATACATATACTATAAACAGTTGACTATACATATACATAACCTAAGAACAGTTTTTTTGACCTACATAGCTAACGTACTGAATTGGTAATCTGACTATACATATATTATAAACAGTTGACTATACATAC
>JAFVLL020021953.1:0-24006 GCA_021397915.2 Tor tambroides
ACTAGTCTTTATGTATTAGCTGTTTTGTATTAGCATTTATATATTAGCTGTTTTGTATTGCTGGTTTGTAACTGATTTTTATTAGCAAATTTTGTCTGGGCAAATATATCCCTGCTGAAAAAACAATAGACCATCACAGAATTTGTAATGGTTTTACTGGTTATAATGGGACTTGTATTGGTTTGAATGGACACTGTGATGGTGCCGCCGTTGGTTTCTACTGGTAATCTGTCACCTTCTATTGGTGGCTTGTTAAAACCATTAAATCCCAATGGAATATGTCCCAAAACACACTACAGGAAACCATTTTTTAATGGTTTTAATGGTTAAAAGTTGGTTTGCATTGTTTGTAATGGTATTTGTAATGGAAACCATTAGAATTTCTGTAATGGTTTCTATTGCTTTTTTCAGCAGGGATATTAGCTGGTTTGTATTGCTGGTTACTAAATAAAACCAAAAAAACTATTGTTAATATAGTTAAACCATGGTAACCACAAATTAACCATGGTTTCGCTACACTAACCATAGCTTACCCTTTGGTATTTATAGTGAAACTATGGTTATACAAATGGTAATCAATCCACCCAAAAACCATGGTATACACTTTTAAACATGGTAAATATTCATAAGCGTGTAACTGCTTTTTATCATACATTATGTATTAGCCATTTTTTAATTCATTTTTTATTAGCTATGTATTAGCTGTATTCATTATGTATAGCCTATGCCATTATGTATTAGCCGTTTTATTAACCATTATGTTTTATTAGACATTTTGTATTAGCCATTATAAATGATCTGCTTTTTAGCTGTTTTTATTAGCTGTCATTTGTATCACCGTTTTGTAGTGCGTTTTTGTTTTTTATTAGCTATTATGTATTAGCTTTATTTATTAGACATATAAACCATTTTGTATTAGTTGTATTTGTGTATTAGCCATTTTTTATTAGCCACTGTTTTAGCTGCTATGTATTAGCCATTGTAAATGATATTTTTTTAGCTGTTTTTATTAGCCATTATATATTACCTTTTATACATTATCCATTTTTATACCATAATGTATTAGCCATTACGTAGTCACTTTGTAATAAGTTTTGTAGCTGCCATTATGTATTAGTTATATTTTGTTAACCTTTATATATTAGATATTTTGTATTAGCCATTATAAATAATCTGCTTTTTAGCTGTTTTTTATTAGCCATTTTATATGAGCTATTATGTACTAACTACTATATATTAGGCATTTTGCAGCTGTTTTGTATTAGCGTTGATATCAGCGGTTTCGTTTGCAAAAGTGTATTTTGACGTGTGTGTGTGTGTGTGTGTGTGTGTGTAAGAGAGGTCTTCTCATCCTGTCTCACAGTAAACAGTTGCTTTCCCATGAGCACCCTCGTGTTCCTGTTGTTGGTCAGGTTTGCGCACACTGGGAAACATCCCGCTCCCTATTGTCCCAAAGGCCAAAGGTCAGGGAGTTTTTCTAAAGCGTTCAATGAGTGAGGTGAGAGGTGGGATGCAAGTCATGATAAAGAGGCCTGTCCAGCCCCCCATGAAAAAAAGCACATTAAATGTATTATTTTTCTCTCACTCTTGTCTTTCCCTCTTTTCTTTCTCTTTCATTGATTATCAGATTCTGCTCTTTCAAGAGGACGGTAGGGTGGGGTTCTGGAGGAGCACAAAAAGAGGGGCTCCTCTGACACAATTGCACAACTCACCAATTCACCATCAACTTCCTGACTGGCCTGCCTGAGTTTGTATTGAGCGTTTCCCTCTCCTTGCGTGCCGGTTGGATGTCTTTATTATAACACACAGGGATGAACATCAGCTTTCCCACTGAGGAACATGAAGAGTAGTTTGACCTGTACAGAATGAATGAAAGAGAGTGTCGAAGTTCAACAAAAAACATCTCCACCGCTCAGTCATGTTCTTTTAGAGGACAAAACCAACATTCAGCTTTACAGAATGATAATATTTTGTAATTACCGTTTAAATCGGACTCATTTTCAAATTGTTTGTCATAAATAAACATCTCAAGAAAACGTTATGGGGTTTCACATCATAATATGACTTTTTGTTACAAAGCAGGGCATCATTTTCATACATGTCTTCTGTAGAGGACTCCAGGACATATAGCATGTTAATCAGGCATTTAAGGGAGACACAATAAGTCAATAGGGAAAGAAATTATAGATCAATGTTAAAATGAAATATGAGATATTCATATGAAAATGTTTCCAAGTTATTACTCCCATTATTAAACTTATTTTTTCATTGCATGTTGCACCAAGAACATATTAATATGCAAATTAGATACAATGTATAGAATGGGAATACCAATTTATGGACATTGGATAAAGCAAAATAGTATATCTACATAAGTATGATAGTGTACCATAGTTGAGAATCATCTTTATACAAAGTTTGGTTAAAAATCTGAAACCTAAAAGGTGATTGATTCAATGAAAAAAAAAAAAAAAAAAAAAAGAAGAAAAAAAGGTTTTTGCCTATTACATGTCTTTTCATGTCTATTTTTTATTATTATTGATTATTATTTTTTTTTTTATTTAATTTAATTTTTTTAAATAACTTAGTCCTGGTGTCCTCTACAAAAGACAGCATAAAATATGAATAAAATATCTTTTTATTATTATTATTATTTCTCCATTTGTTTCTTATGCTCCAACCTATGGAAGCCCGTTTCCGCCACTGAATAAAAAATAAAAAAAGGTTATTGCGACTTTTTATCTCACAATTCTGACTTTTTTCTCAGAATTGTGAGATATAAACTCGCAATTGCGAGTTATAAAGTCAGAATTGCGAAATATAATGTCACCATTCTGACTTTTTCCTCAGAATTGCGCAACATAAACTCACAACTGCGAGTTATAAAGTCTAAATTTTGCGCAATTCTGAGAAAAAAGTCAGAATTGTGAGTTTATATCTCGCAATTATGACTTCATTTCTCAGAATTGCGACTTTATTCCTCAGAATTGCAAGTTATCTCACAATTCTTACTTTATAACTCGCAATTGCAAGTTTATATCTCACAATTCTGAGAAAAAAGTCAGAATTGCGAGATAAAAAGTTACAATTACCTTTTCTGGGCTTCCATACCAACCAATGCAATAACATAAAAAAAGCTACAAAATTCACAAAACTTTTGTGTGTATATATATATATATATATATATATATATATATATATATATATATATATATATATATATATATATATATTAGGAGGATATTGCAAAGATGAATCACAAACTGACTAATGAAAATTAAATTATTTTAGTCAAATATGCTAATAAGAAAAGAAGAAGAAGAAGAGTAAAACATATCAAAAAGAAAAAAGTGCAGGGTGGGACTTGATTCAGTCTGCTGGTTGTTGATTGGATGGAGGCGGATCTGAAGGCAAGCTTACAGTCAATTATAAGAAACTTTAAGTTAGTTAATTAAAATGAAAACTGAAATTAAAATCATAAAAACAAATGTTTACATTACTTTTCTAAAATAAACATTAACTTTAAAATTAAAACATTGTTTTATTTCAGCTATTTGCCAAGGCAATATTTCTCATTTTCTATTAAAAATCTGACAAAAAAATGACTAAAGCTTCAAAAAAAAAAAAAAAAAAAAACCACACAGAAAATATAAAAATGTTAGCAAAGAGAAGTCTATCATTTCAATGATGATCAAGTGACTGTTTGATTAAAAATTATGTAGGAAAAAAATTATGTAGGATGAATTACAATAACATAATTAAGATGCATTTAGAAAATAGATTTGAATTTCCATTTTCATGCCAACTTGCTAAAAATGCTAAAATTGGTCAAATATTCAAAACACTTCTGTAAAAGTATACTCATAGTAGTGGTGTTATTTCACAAGGACAAATGTCAAAATATTTAATTAATATAAAACTGTTTGAATATGTGGTTTCATTTCGCATTCTCGTGTCAAGCAAAATGTCAATTTTGTAAATTAAAGTAGACATGATTTTATTTTCAATACATTTTCAACAAGTGATTTTAATAAGTAATTACACAATGTAATCCTACCATTTACTGAGACATCACAACTAACAGAACAATAAAGAAAAGAACAAATGTACTAAAGAAACAGATTTTTTTTCCTCAACTAAATGTTGCATGACTCCATGTGTAGGCAAGCCCTGACAATATGCTTTCTCTATTGGCCTTTCAAAGCGTCTTCCATCATAGTCGTGAACAGACCAGATCATCATTTATTATCCCTGCCATGAATGTTGTCAATGTTGAAATATACTGCTGGAGTGTATTCATCAATCTGTCTTAAGCTTAAACACACACACACAGCTGGTCATGTTAAAACACACACACACACACTCCAGAACAAATGTTATGAAACAGGACTGTATGACAAATTGCTCTTTGTGAGCATTGTAAGTAAGTAAATAAATATTTGAATTATTAAAGAGAATGACTCACACAACATGTACAGTGGCACTGATTGACAGGCAAATAATTCTGCTGGGACCTTTTGCTCTAGTTCTGACACTAGTCAAAGCCATTGAGTGTGTGTGTGTGTGTGTGTGTGTGTGTGTGTGGGAGGGGGGGGGTCTCTCTCCTACTGTAGAGCATTAGTAGATGCCTGTGGAGTTTCACAGAGCCACACAATGCAGTGCCACATTTACTAGAGAGAGAGAGAGAGAGAGAGACAGCAGCCCTCAACAGTGTCTGACCCTCAGCACTGGGAACATTTTAAGAGCTCAGACGAGAACATGTTTATTCCCTGTTTTTGTTACAGTCTACCTGTTTTCATGCATTTTGTTGCTCAGAGCTTGATCTTTCAGGAGATATTTAGGCCAAAGTATTAATTTTGACTCAGATGTTTATTAATAAAAGAAATAATATTAATGTAGCTCCGCTGAGATCAGGTCATTTGGTATTTGAGATGTCATGTTGAGCTTATTAAGATGTTATTAAGACCAAAAGCACCAGTCAAGTTTGAATACTGCTGCTGTCCTAGGAACTTACAAAATGAATCAAAAATAACACAATTAGATAACTTGAGCATCATAAACAGAATCATCTGTTAGTGAACTGTTCAATTTTTTGTTTTGTTTCATGGCATAATGTGGACATAAATGGTTTCCTCACCACTGGTTACAATGGCATGTATTCAGTTGACTCACTTCTAACTTTTCATGTTGGTACAAATTAAGGTTCCAAAAGGGTGTTTTTGCAGTGATGCCGCAGAAGAACCATTTTTGGTTCCCCAAAGAACCTTTCAGAGAACAATTCCTAAAAGAACCATTTTGAAGAACATTTTAAAAACCTAAAGAACCTTTTTCGACTATAAAGGACCTTTTCTGCATTTGAAAGGTTCTATAGATGTTTAAGGTTCTTCATAGAACCATTGATGTCAATAAAGAACCTTTATTTTTAAGAGTGTAAGTTATTAATTGACTGAGAATTAATTTTAGGTTATAATATGAGCTTTTACTTTTTTACTTTAGTTATTCTTATGCATAGAATGCATACACTACCAGTCAAACGTTTGGAATAATTAGTATTTTGAAAGAAGTCTATTGAGTTGAGTTGATCAAAAAAAATACAGTAAAACTGGTAATACTGTGAAATATTATTACAATTTAAAATAACTTCTTTTTCTGTTTTGATATATTTTAAATATATCTTTCTTGTGCTGCTTACTATTTTTGGAGAAAGTGTGATGCATTTTCAGGATTCTTTGATTAATAGAAAGTTCAATGAACATCATTTATTCAAAATAGAAATCTTTTATAACAACATATATGTCTTTACTGTCCCTTTTGATCTCTGGTAGTTGTAGCAACCTGGTCTCATGACAAAAACGTACATGTGGGAACTTTTTTGCAAGACACTAAAACATTTATGTTTTGTGACATATTCGATGTGAAATGTCCACTGGGTGGTGCTAAAAAAGTGTTTGGTTTTTTTTCCCCCCAGAACAGATGAAAGTACATATGGTACGTTTTATGTGACGTTGGTTTTGTAGGTGTCACCCAAGTTCTGACTTGAAATGTCCATTGAGTGGCGCTATAAGTCTAATGCTCCGCGACGTTTTAAAATAATGTACCATCTGCACAACACCTAAACCTACCAGATAGTATGAACAAAAGCATTAAAACACAATCTCAAGCATGCTGTTTTAGCTTGTTTTTCAATCTCTCGTCTTTCAGCTCTTTCATCGTGAGTCATGTTTTTGACAGGATTCGTACTCAAGGATTCTGCATTCTAAGTTCAATTTTGTGCTGCTGAGCTACTGAACAAGCTTGTTACATCCAGAAAGCGAAACACGTGGAGTTGTAATCATAACTGTGTACGAAAACGATTACAAGTGCTCGCTGTTTTACCGCCTCTAGTGTTCATTTCTGGTTGAACTGTTTCTTTAAGTGAATCACAGTTTTCTCTCCATTTCAGTTCCTTGCGGTTTAGTAGAAATATCTTGTTTCTTTTTTCCTAGTTTTTTTTTTTTTTTTTTTTTGCACTTTGTTGAGTATGTTTTTACATTAATTTTTACAATATACAATAGTACAAATCATTCAGTCCTGCTTTCATGCAGCTGAAACCTCAGAAACAGCATGTATCCCAGAATGCATCAGACCTCCTGCAGGCGTGCTGGAGTTTGATGATCCCTGAGGATGGTAAACGCAGGACTTTAAGAGCCTCTCTCTGTCCATATTGAAGCGAGCAGACATTCTCAAAGCCTCATTTCTCTTTTTTATGGCAGAGGGCTGTTTGATTTCCAGATGGGCCGTTATTTAACGGGAGATTGGGAGCTTCCTGTAAGGCGTACCCTTGGACTGGATGTTCAGCGACTGATGCAACACGTGCCCTGATTTGTTAAGTTGTATTTCTTGGGGTGAGAGTGTGTTCAGAGGCTGAGCATGTGAGGATCAATTGGATGAAAAATGTCATTAAATTAATGACATGAGATGCCAGTTTATAAATCAGACCAAATGAATGTCTTAAATGGACAGCCCTAATAAGCACACAATCATTATTTAATGTCAGATGTGAGAACACTTAAGTTGAAAAATCACTTTCAAAATGACTGGCAGAAGATGAAAATTCATTTATAAAATAAAAAATAAACGTGTAAAAAAAATAAAAATAAAACTAAAACTTTCAGCTAGTTGCAAAGGCAACATTTTCATTTATAACTAAAACTAAACCTGAAATATAATGTATTAAAAAATAGACATATTTAAAATATATATATATATATATATATATATAAAATAAAAAATAAAAATGACAAAAACTCTAAATAAAATGACTAAAATGTAATTTGAAAATTAAAATGAAAAAAATATATATAACATTCATATAACATTTTAAAAAATTCATAAAAACTCAGTGACACAAAAATAATGACTGCAGAAAAGTTTTTATGTTCCAGAAGAAAGAAAGTTGAAAGAATGAAACAAATTTCATTTTCGGGTGAAATATACTTTAAAGTATTCCAATATTATGGTATCATGGCTTATGATAACTTAATGAATGTATTTTTTTCTACATATTATTTCATAAACATATAATAAAAACAAAAACTGACAAATTGCAAAAAATATGGCAATGCTATTATGTTGCATTATAAAACTACAAAAAGCGGTAACTTGCTATTGTTATTTTAGAGAGTTATTTCTACCTTATTTAACACATACAAAACAGTTTAGCTGGTATAAATCAATGTATTTAGGCAGTCTCAGTGATGTTAAATAATATTTTTGACATTAATAAAACCAGTTAATTTAGATACCCCCCCCTTTTTTGGTTATTAATTGCAGAGTATACATTAAAATGTACTTTATTTTATTCTATCCAACAATTTTTCTCAACAAAATGATTTAATATTAAAATAACTGACTAATGTTTTTTTCAGCTCATGAAGATGCCATCAAATTTAGATACCCCCTTTTTTGTTATTTTATTTTTGCTTTTTGACTAACAATTTTTCTCAACAAAATGAATTAATATTAAAATAACTCATACTTTTTTGTTTGTTTGTTTTTTTCAGTGCTAGGCTCATGAAAATGCCATCAAATTTAGATACCCCCTTTATTTTATTTCATTTTACTTTGATTTAATTTAATTTTATTTTAGCTTTTTTGACAAATAACTTTTCTCAACAAAATTGTGAATTAATTAATGCAATGAATGAATTAATATTAAAATAACTAACTTTTATATAGGCTCATGGCGATGCCATCAACTGAGGGTTCTCACAGACAATACCAAGCTGTTAGTTGTCCGGAACGCAGCACAAACCTCCACTCCACACTTAAAAAAACCCCCAGTCACACCATCACAAATCACAGCCCCAGAGCTCAGCGTGCATGAGCTGATCTGTATGGTGAGGCCACAGCGATATGAAACGCGACGTGTGTTTTCAGTGTGCGCTGGTTTCATATGGCCGCCGAAGCACAATGAAAGCCGCTAGAGTTTCGGCTCTAAAATCTGGCCGGAGGCTCGATTTATCACCTAATCTGGCACCGCTGGCACGGGATGGTAATTGCGCTGCGTGTTTGTGTGGGTTCGAGGACAGCTGGAAGTGGTTTGCTGTGTTTTCAGATCAGCTCTGAGGAAAAAGATCTGGCTGTTGTGCAAGCGTCGCTGACAGTGATGGATATTTCATAAGTCGCCGAGACAGAACGTGTCTGTTTGCGTGAGTCTTTAGCTCAATTATCACTCCATTAAGTCGTCTGACTCCCAAATCAGGGTGTCTTTAGTCTGGAGCTGACTGAAGCACCGTCACGGCTTTATGGGAGCCACGCGCACCTTCCTGCGACGTCAAAAAAACGCAAACGGTGGCGAGGGGGTCAAGTCCTCGCTCTCCTGCGCCGCGGATGGAGCGGGTGATTTTCTCCTGGTTTTATGAGCACATAAATCTGACTGGTGCCAAAGAACAGAAAAACATGGGATTAAAATTCCCCTTTCGCCATGTTCAGGGGTCCAGCTGCACTAGGCTGTTTGTTTAACACAGCTGCACTGAGAAGCAGACAGAAAGAGAGATAAAGACAGACACGTTTGCCAACCAAAATGGCTTGTTTTCATTGGCAGGTACTCAGGTTTTCTCAGAATTATGATTGCGCTGCTGCAGCGCTACAATGCAGACCGACTGAGCCTCGAAATAAAGAAGAAGAGCTGATGGAAAAATCCTTTGTTTGACTTTCTGGAGGCACCTGAACAGAAATCACATCTCCTGCTGTTAGTGATGACGTGAGAATCAAGGATACTCTCATTAGGATCAGTTCATTTGGGATTGTTCACGTGTTTTAATGTTAAAATGTATAGTTAGTCATTTTTTGTCTGTTAATTTCCATTTCCATTTTGCATCATTCGGTTGTAGACTTATGCTGTGTAGCAGATTGTATATATCCTTCATAAATAATATAGAGGAGATAATAATTAGAGGCAAAATAGTATATCAAAGGTGCTGGGATGGTATTTTTTTGATGGATTATTGTGCATCTGTGCATATTTTTTGGATAATATTGCCCATAATCCTTGGCACATATAGGAGGATGGTTTTCTTTCGACATGAAGTAATAATTAAATGCAATTTTTGAAGTTTTATTCATCAGTTTAGCTAGATGCTAATGTCTATATGTAAACAAAATTAGCTATTGTGCCCAGATGCAATTTATGCTGTAATTTATATGCTACATTTAAAAAAAAAAAAAAAAAAAAAATCACTTAATCAACTTGTTTTGAAGTATAAAAATAACTTTATTTTAATATACAAAAAAATCGAAAAATTACATTTATATGTTATGATAAACATCTTTATATATCTCATTTATACATTTACTATATATACACACACATATATGTACATATATATATATATATATATATATATATATAGACGGAGTGCCTTGCAGAAGTATTCAAACCCCTTCATTTTTTTTACGTTTTATGTTGCAGCCTTATGTTAAACTGCTTTAAATTACTTTTTTTTCCACAACAATCTACACTCCATACACCATAATGACAAAGCAAAAGACAGGTTTTTAACATCTTTGCAAATTTATTAAAAATAGAAAACTTCAATGATTCCATCGCATAAGTATTCATACCTTTATCTGGGACAGATGAAATTTAGCTCAGGAGCATTCATATTGCTTGTAGATGTTACTATACTTTGAGTGAAGTTAACCTTTGGCAAATTCAATTGAATGGGTATGATTTGGAAAGGCACACAAGTCTTAATAAAAGGTCTAAAAAATGCATATCAGAGGAAAAACCCAGCCCTGAGGTCAAAAGAACTGCCTGTAGAGCTCAGAAACAGGATTGCATCAAGCCACACATCTGAGGAAGAGTTCAGAAAAACTTCTCCTGCATTGAAGGTTCACAGAATCATGCAGTCTCCATTAACCTTAATGGAAGAAGTTTGAAACAACCAGGACTCTTCCTAGAGCTGGCCTCCTGGCCAAACTGAGCAACTGATAGAAAAAGGCCTTGTCTAGACTGGTGACCAAGAAGCTGATGGTCACTCTAGTTGAGCTCCATGATCATATATGCAGATGGGAGAAACCTACAGAAGGACAAACATCACTGCAACACTCCACCAATCTGGGCTTTATGTCAGTGTGGCCAGACTCAATCTTCTCCTCAGAGAAGACACACAAAAACCCACTTGGAATTTGCAAAAAAGCACCTAAAGGACCCTCAGACTCTGAGAAACAAGATTATCTGGTCTGATGAACTTCAATTCTGAGCATCTTGTTTGAAGGAAACCAGCTCTGCTCATCACCTGCAGAGTACCAGCCAAAAAGTAAAGTGTGCTGGTAGCAGCCTCATGCTGTTGGGGCTGTTTTTCAGCGGTAGGGACTGAGGGACTCATCAGAGTAGAAGACAAGCTCAGTGCACCAAAATATAGAGAGAGCCTTAATGAAAAGCCAGTCCAGAGCATTCAGATCCTCAGACTGGGCAGAAGGTTCACCGTCCAACAGGACAATGACCCTAAACACACAGCAAGAGTGGCTTATAGACAACTCTGTGAAAGTCCGTGAGTGGCCCAGCCACAGCCTGGCCTTGAACCCAATCAAATATTTCTGGAGAAACCTGAAAATGTGCATCTGCCCCATTCAACTCGACAGAGCTTGAGAGGTGAACAGGTGAGGAGAAGAATGGCAGATAATTGCCAAATGCTGATGAGCAAAGCTTGTCACATCAAACAAAAAAGACTTGAGGCTATAAAGGTGCTTCAGCTAAGTACTGAGTTAAGGGTTTGAATACTTATGCAACATACTTATTTCAGATTTTGTATTTTTTTATAAATTTATAAAGTTGTGACAGTTCTGTTTTTGCTTTGCCATTATGGTGTATGGAGTGTAGATTGATGTGGAAAAAAAAATTAATTTAATGCAGTTTAAAAAAAAAAGCTGCAACATAAAACATGAAAAAAATGAAGGGGTTTGAATACTTCTGCAAGGCACTGTATATGTATATATATATATATATATATATATATTTCTTTCATTTTTGTGTAGAAACATGACCAGGATATGTAAAATTCTCCTGCCTACTGAAAAAAAAAATCTGTAAATTACTTTTATATTTTATAATAATATTAAAATATAAATTAAATGTAACTGTAAAATGTAAGTTCTTCTGCGCAGAAATATATCCTGGGTATGTCTATGTGAAATGCACCCGCCAGTTCAAATGTGTTTAAGCTGAAAAATATCCAGTTATTTCTTGCATTTCTTACAGCTCTTGCAGTGGAAGGTTTGGTAAAACCTACTTAGTTAACTTGGCAGTTACACAGTGTAATTCACACCCATGTCTACCACTCCTACCTGTACGTACACACACACACACACAGAGCACCCTCATGAAGGCTAACTGACCGATGGCGCTGCGATAGACGAGCATGCTGGGCCTGTTCATCTACATTCTTGCATGCAGATTTTCACAGCTGCACAAAGGCTGTCTGAATCCTGCTCTTATGCTGGGCTTGGCTCAGGGATCGGCAGACAGAGCAGCTTATCTTCAGGTGCCTGATTTTGCTTGCATTTGTCTGACTTTCATTTATGGTTGGGCGTTAGGTTTCACTAGGCAGACACTTCACAGAGAGCATCTTATGTGTTGCAATAACAACTAGCCTTACAGTATGGCAGCATCCCAATTTGCATGCTTATATTATGCAAAAAAATTTTGTTCTTACACATTTTTTACTTACAAAAATATAAAATAAATAAATAATCTCTATTTGTTATTGTATTTATTCTAAGATTATATTATCATTATATCATATTATTTTTGTCATTTTAAAATATCTAAACATTCTTCAAACAAAATTTTCTTTGTTTTTAGAAAATTTATTAAAAAAAATTGTAAAGAAATATGATTCTAAATTTCAGAACTTTTAATATGCATTGTAATCCATCATAATAAAACATTTATCAATTATATTATTTTAATACATGTATTGCATTATATTATATTTGTTATGAGTATTTATTTAATTTCTTTTAATCATTTATTTAAGCATTCTTAAAACAAGATCAGTTTGCTTGCATTCTTTCAACATTTCATAATGTATTATATTTATTATAATATTAATTTATTAAACTAAACATCTAAACATCCTATAAACAAGATAAATTAGTATTTAAATCTCAGAATGCAAAGTTATATTTAAGTCATTTTAATAATTATAGCATTTATTAGTTCTATTTTTATAATAATTATTAAATGTATTATGCATGTATTACATACACATAGTACATTATATTATTATATGTATTATTAAATGTATTTTATATTAGTATTTAAGTAATTGCATGTAAACAGCCTTAAAAGAAGATAAATTTACTATGTTATAAATTACTGTATAAAATATTAGATATGTATTATATTTATTATTATGATTTATATTTATTTATTAATTTATTTCCTTTAAACAAGATAAATTCACTTGAAAAGCAAAACTGAATATTGTAAACTGCTATTAAATAAAATTAATTGATATACTTCATATAATAAAGATATAAAATCTTATATAACATGTACTATCATAATAACAACATATAATATTATTAATTGAACTGTCCAAAAATAGGTTTCCTTTTCTTTGAGCTAAAAATAACATATTTCTTTGTTGTGATTTTGAGAGCTGAAATATGACCCTGACATGTTCTTGAAAGGTTCTGTATGATTCGCTGACAAAGAAAACAAATTAGCGATGTGTTTCTTGCACAAAGCATTTTATTCTCCCATGTCAAAAATAGCCAGAGTGATACAATCAAAGCGGTGCCCACAGAAAATGTTTGTTTCCTGTTCTGTCCCCATTAGCCTTTTCCAGAACTACGACTCTCAGAAAAGAGAAAGAGCAACAGGTTAGTGGTATTTTGCCTAGCTCGCACCCGCAAGAACAGAAAGTGCTCGCAGAAGAAGACTAGGCCTCAATCTACCCGATGCCTGAAAATGGTTGTGTTGTAATCTTGTAATTTTATGGTCTTGACTTTTAACACAGCAGCACATAAAAATGATGGTTTCCAGACATGCTGCTTTATAGGGCCGATCTGCGTGTATGTTGGGAATGATATGCTGTAAAAGAGAGACGGCATTGGAACAGGCGTCAGGGATGAGCTGGTGGTGGCTCAGCGTTTCCCAAGGCCAGCAATAGGAAACAGAAAAACTAGATCTCACTGACCTCCTCAACTGGCCCCCTGACATCCCCTCAACTGCCCCCTGGGGGGTTCCTGTCTCAATGTTTAAAACAGACCATCCAAACGCATCCTGCAAGGCTAAACCCAGCGTATAGGAGCCAGGAGAAGAATAGAGGGCTGAAGGGAAGTTAAGCCGGGTCTGAAACAGCTAATCTGAGGACCACACAGATGAGGAGCACAGCTCATTTTGTGTGTGTGTGTGTGTGTGTGTTTGGAGAGGCCAGCTGGGAGGTGGACGTTCTTCAATTCTATGCTTGACCTGAGTCTCTACGCTGACCTTAAGGGCAGATGTGAGACCTTAATGTGCTACACGTATACCTTTCTTTTGGTCCTTACATAAAGTATTTCACAAGAACTATTCACAAAAGATACAATAGCCCTTTCCAGGAATCAGGCTACATGGGTTTTTGTCAGTTTACTGGAAAACCAAGTCACTTAAGGGCTCTGATATACTGATGGTGAAGTAAAAAGAAGTTCAAAATACCTGAGTGACGGTATAGACCTTATGCGCCAGAGAAACAAGCGTGCTGCTATCTTTAGATTTCTGTCTTTTGTGGTAGCTCATTGCTCCTGAAGAGTAATGAGCTGGTGAAGTGGATTTACTTATTGTAGAGTTAAAGTTATTGGGCCCTATTTTAATGATCTAAGCACATGGTCTGAAGCCCATGGCGCAGGTGCACTTAGGGCGTGTCTGAATCCACTTTTGCTAGTTTAACGGCGGAAAAAATGTTGGTGTGTCAGACGCATGGTCCAAAAGGGTTGTATCTATTCTCTTAATGAGTCATGGGTGTGTTTTGGGTGTAACGTGCAGTAAACCAATCAGAGTCTCATCTCCCATTCCCTTTAAAAGCCAGTTGCACTTGCACCATGGCGGATTCGCTATTTACATGGAGGAATTTGCAAGAGCAAAGACTGAACGCTTCTCCAGAGAGGAAACAGATCTGCTCGAGCGCAATAATCTTTTACACTGTAATACTTTAATTTTTAATATTGCTGCTGCGCGTCCCTGCGAGTGTAATAAGCAGAGTGTATGTGTGTTTTGCACCCGCCTATAGGCGCATATTACTAACGTGCCCTTTAAATAAATTAAAAAATACTGAAAAAAACCCAAAAACGTTTCACCATTGACCAACTCAAACCTGGTCTAAAGTCAATGGCGCAATCATTATCAGTTGCGTCAAAATGGCAACGCGCCAACAATCGGCCTGAACACACCTCGTTTTCACGCCCATGTGCGAACAGATTGGCGCAAGTGCATTTACTATTTAAACAATGTGGCGCTGGACGTGACAATGATAACTGCGTCGCGCCTGCCATCGCATTGCGCCGGGTGTATGATAGGGCCCATTGTAACATTTGAGGCAGATGTCATAACAAATGTCAGTAGACCGGGAAGTTTTTAGAACGAGCGGATCATTCATAAATTTGTACAGCTTTATGTTCACGCTACAGAAGACAACAAGCGCAGTGCTGAAAAGGGGCGGAGATACATAAGGTCTATACTGTTAAGGTGTGTGTACCAAAAGCGAATTTAATTATTTGTGCGAGTAGATTATATACAAAGTCGATGCAAAGATGCAAACAGACGTGAATTTGCACTGGGTGAGGCAAATGATGCGAATTGGGCGACTTGTTTGCCGCAAACCGCAATATTCGCCTCAATCGCTTCTATGCAACTCGAGCTGAAAATTCGCAGGATGCATTGCCACGCAAGCCAATCAGCAAAGAGCTTATTGACACCTCCGTCTGTATGAGAAGATGTTATTGTTTTTATTTGCACGAGTGATACGAAAAACATCTTGCCAGTAATGCCATGCAAATATTCGCTTTGCTTTTGGTGTGCACACACCATTAGTGAACAACCCAGCGGTGTAGTTCAGATGAATATGTAAATATGAGTTGTGTGCTTTCTTCTTCTTTCCTCTCAATAACAAAATAAAACAACAAAAATGACAGCATGGGAAAACAGCAGTTAAGAACGCATCTGATCATAGCAATCTCTGCATTCCAAGTCCAGTACATCACATTTAGGCCATGTGTCCTCCAAAGTGTTTTTTCTCGAGGCTAGCGTATTTTTTTTTCAATTGTTTTCAATGGGAAGGCAAGGCACTCTGCATTTTTTTCTCAGCGCTGAGAGCTGAAAAATGTTCAACTTTGGGTAAAACGCAGCGCCGCTCATCACTGTCACTTTTTAGTCAGCTGTCCAATCACAGTGGAGGAGGGGCGGGACTAATTCCACATTGACCTACCGCCGCATCCTGCTTGTACAACAGCAACAGATGACAAGAAGCACAACAGAACAAAATAATTTAAAACAAGTGCCAGAGTAAGTACTTTATATTGTGTCGATATTTTTATATTCAGAAATAAAAAGCGTATCATAGCAGCCAAAGCGTCTCAACTGAAAAAATGCGATACTCACAGCTAGGCTTTTTTTTTTTTTTTTTTTTTTTAGCTAACACAGATTGTGTTTTTCGAGGTCAGACACGAGCAAAGACAATTAATCTCACAATTAATACTTTATCTCACAATTCTGGCTTTCTTTCTTGCAATTCTGTGTTTATATCTTACAATTCATACTATACAGTATATCTCACAACTGAGAAAAAGTCAGAAGTGCGAGGTATAAACTCAGAATAGCGAAAAAGTAGTTAGAATTCTATAAAGAAAAATAGGACTTTTTCTCGCAATTGTGAGTTTATATCTCACAATTCTGACTTTTTTGGAAATTATAAAAAGTTGCAATAACATTTTTTATGTTTTTATTCCATGACGGAAAAGGGCAGAAGAAAAATAACAGAAGAAAAAAATTGCCCCAGATCACACCTAAATATTACTTAATCAGCACGGACCAAGGGTATTTTGATGGTTTTACCAACAAGAGCGAACTTTTCCAGAAAGTTCACTTTGGCAAGAACTATGATTTTCCTGATTTTAAAATGATGTCACACCAGTTTATTCTTCAATTTAGCTTTAAATATATTGGTCCATTAGGGCTTTTAGGAAGAACAAACCGAGGGAAGTACCAACAGATCTTTTCTTCTGTACTGTGATGCACATCCGGATGAAATGGATTACTAGGGACTTGAATTAAAATGTACAATTCATATATTTACATCAATATTAGAGGCAGATGAACAGGAGCTTGGAGAAATGGGGTTGTAAATGACTGGAGAAGTCAATGAAGAAATTAAGTCTGTCATTTCACTGCAAAATACTGTTGTGACATTTTGATGAAACATTTCAAAGCCAAAACATTTTAAACAAAATCAAGCACAGATAAATCATTCACAATAAGATCTACAACATGTATTTAGAAAACAGACAGAGTGATTTTTTTCATTTCATGCTGACTTTAGGTATTATGCAAACTGTGAATGAGCTTATTATGGCTTTAACATTGATGAAAGAATCTGCTACAAGTCAACTAAGAAACATCTTGTTACCATTTCAGGGCTCATCAGCTTATCTCACAGGGAGGAAGATCAGATGATCTAATCACCCATACTCTGGGTCTATTTGCATAGCCCTTAAAGTCTGAGACAAAGGGTGAATTCATAAGTGTGGCGATGGGAAAAAAGAGAGAGTGGCAGAGCCGAGGAATGAGAGAGAGAAGTATAAAGTTACTTCCAGCTGTCCTCTGTCAACCATGCTTTCGCTCGGACGTATGGCCACTAGTTAATGCCAAACATCCTGTGTATGTCAGACCCGTGAGGTTCTGCACAGGATTCAAATAAGGTCGACAACCTCTTGCACAAGCGGCCGGTCCATCATCCCATGGCAACTTTCAGATAGAATGAGCTCAGCTGAGAAAACACAGATGTAGCTGACGGTGGAATAGACAAGAATATTTACATCAATTCTGTCTGTGGTGACAGGAACTATGTAGCAAGTCAGAACATATAGACAAATTTAAGGACATATTAAACATCTCACCTGCAAATTATAGATTAAATTAAATTACTTAAAATATATTAAATTTTAAAATACATTAAATTACATAAAAAAAAATAAAATAAAATTAGAATAAAACAAATGATAAAATAAAAAAAATTCAAAATGTAATTACATTTTGAAAAATGAACCATTTTGGGGAGGGGGGGCACAAAAATAAATATTCTAAATAATGTTCACACTGCTTTTTTCCATATAATGGACTACTATTTTGTCCTTTTTGGAGCTTGAGAGCATCTAGTCACCATCCACTTTTATTGTATGGAACAGAGCAGCAAAATTGCTTCTGTCCACAGAAGTCATGATGTGAGTAAATGATAACAGAATTTTTATTTTTGGTTAACTATCCCTTTAAGGCTGTTTATTTTAATCATGAAAGGCTTAAGATACACAAAGCATTCTCAAATAATGTTATCATATTCTCTTAATTTTGTTTTCAAGGAATTCTAAGTGTTCTGTTTATTTAATATGCATTTATATTTTAATTAAGTGTATTTTGAAGCACACAACCTACTCTGGCTTACTAGGAAGAAGCTATTAATAGAGGAACTGGGCGAAAGAACACATGGCAAGGTGCAATGCGCAATGTTTTCGGGGAAAACAAGCTGCGGGAGCGCATTAGCAAGACTGCAAGAGCTGCTAAGGCAGCTCAAACCTCTTTGCGTCCATTTGGAAAACACAAGAATGTTTTCAAGTGTCCTCGCATTCGCACACAGGCTGCATTTTACGAAGCTTTGAAGCCCCAGAATATAATGTATCTTAAAAGCAGCCCATGGCCTTTGAGAAGCACAGACTGGTGTTTCAATCAAAGAGACCCTGAAAAACTACTGACAAAAATACATTATTTCATTTTTCTTCTTCTTTTTCTCTTTCATTCGTTCTTTCTCTACATGGCTTCAGTACATTTGGCCAAAAGCTGTTGGTCTTTTCTTTTGTGGCTGTAAGATTTAACACATTTCTTCAGTCAAATAAAATAAGCTTCAAGTTAACCTCAGAAACATCTCTTTTCACCAGAAAAATACTCTAAAGTTAAAGCATTTCAACATTGTGGTTTAGCAGTTTTACATGTCAACATGTTGGACCCATATACAGCTTTTCATACCTCAACACACTCAACACAAGGATAAAAGGGTCAGACCTGAGGATAAAACTTGACTTTTTATCTTCTTTAATCAGTTTTCTCTTAAACCCTTTAGATTGTAAGAGCTGTCATCTAATATGACACTCGTAACGTTAAAAACCCCACAGGTCTGGCTTGCTGAGAGTGAAACGGAAGTGAAGTTGTTTAATAAAACACGATTGCAGTTCAGTTTGCCTCTCAGGATGGCTGTCAGCCTGTGGAAGGGACAGGAAGGAAAAGCCTTCATAAGCTCAGATGAAAGAGATACTGATGTACAGGTGCACAGCGAGGAAATGTTTTATTGGCTTATTTGGGTTTTGGGTTTCATGTAATGTTTAAACAAAGCATGACGGTATTGACACTAATCAGCTATCAGAACTATAACTAACATACATATTTAACTCTAGCTTTTATAGTACACAGTTTACGGTAACCCCAAATGAAAAAAATACAGAAAAACACTGTAAAAATGCTACAGCAAAAAAAAAAAAGGTTAATTGTTTAACCAACTTTTGTACCTTCTTTACCCATAAAGGGTGCATATTAGCACCTTAGAGTAGTAAAATGTACCCTTAAGGTTGTAATATGTAATGTAATGAATGTAATATGTAATCTTGCAAAACCCTTCCACACCACTTGACGTGTTTGAATCACCCTTGGAGCGATGCATGTAGGACCAGTTTGGTGCCGTGACCCGGGTGGGAAGGGTGTTTAAGGGGGCGAGTGTAATGGAAGCCAGCTAGCAACTAACACTAGAGGCTGCAGTCTTTTACATCCTTGCGAGTGCACCTGCCTCCCATGTTGATGCTGATTCGAATCCCACTCGGAGCAGTTCAAGTAGGACCAATTACATTGGTTCCGTGACCCAGATGTGAGTGAGGTTTGGGGGCTGAGTGTAACAAAGGCTAGCTAGTGACTGATGCTAGAGGCTGCGACCTTTATCATCCTTATTAGCACGCCTACCTCCCATGCCAGTTGACGCTGGTTTGAATCCCACTCGGAGCAGTTCAAGTAAGACCAGTTACACTGGTGCCATGACCTGGATGGGGGTGACTTTTAGGGGGGTGAGTGTAACAGAGGCCAGCTAGCAACTAACACTAGAGGCTATGGCCTTTAGTGTCCTTGTGAGTGCACCTGCCTCCCATACCAGTTGATGCTGGTTCGAATCCCACTCGGATCGGTTCAAGTAGGACCAATTACATTGGTGCCGTGACCTGGATGTGAGTGAGGTTTGGGGGTGAGTGTAACAAAGGCTAGCTAGTGACTGATACTAGAGGCTGCGACCTTTATCATCATTATTAGCACATCTACCTCCCATGCCAGTTGATACTGGTTCGAATCCAATTTGAACTGGTGCAAGTAGGGCCAGTTACATTGGTGCTGTGGCCCGATGGGAGTGACGTTTAGGGGTGTGAGTGTAACAGGCCAGCTAGCAAGCAACACTAGAGACTTCTGCCTTTAGTGTCCTTGTGAGTGCACTTACCTCCCATGCTGGTTGATGTTGGTTTGAATCCCATTTGGAGCAGTACAAGTAGGCCCAGTTACAATGGTGCCGTGACCCGGATGGGAGTGGAACTCAGGGGGGTGAATGTAACAAAGACCAGCTAGCAATTAACACTAGAAGGTGCCTTTATTGTCCTTGTAAGTGCATCTGCCTCCCATACCAGTTGATGCTGGTTCCATTCACGCTCAGAGTGGTTACATAGGTGTCGTGACCTGGATTGAATAGGATCTTGAGTGCTCAGCAATGAAAGTTTGAATTCAGCTTGCAATACGTCATCTCTTATTTTAAAAAGTTTCAAAAAGGTCTAAAACATGCTAAAAACAGTGTTCAGTAAGCTGCAGGATCAGTTCTTGTTCTGTCATAATCAATGCGCACATACATACACATAAGCAGGAGTTAACCTAGAGCAGATATTTTAATGTGAGAGCCGTGGAGGTTGCTGACACAGTAAGCAGAGGGGCAGGGACAGGAACCCTCATTAAGACTGAATTAAACAGAGCTTTGATGGGGAGACCTACATCAGTTCAGTCTGGCAACACATGAAAGAGCAGTCGTGAGACACAGGGATCTGCACTTGTCACTCTCTCCAGCGCACACTTGCACACATTTCATCCCTCACACATACACACACACACACACACACATGCACTGAAAACCACATCACTGCCACATACAAACAAAGACTATGTTCAGAATATCCCACTATCGGTAGACTCCGGCTGTATTTAGTATGCTGTGCACACTATGCAATTTTTCTATATGCAGAGAATCCCCAGATGACTTAATACATTTGCCAAACATTTCTGTGTGGAATATGGTATCCCACAGTGTATTGTACTAAACTTGACCTTCCATTTCTTGTGTGATGGATGAATAGGAAATCATAACAGTCATGATTAATATTTCTTACTTGACTCTGTATTTGATCTGACCACCAAGATTTAATTTTTTTTTTTTCACAAAATTGGAAAAAATACAAAAATTACCCCTATTATTTCCAAAAAGAAAATGAAATCTACTTGCTTACGTCATATGACATGTATAGTGAGGTCATGTGATGACAATATAGCGCACTACACTTTGAAATGTGAGCAGTCTCATTGTGGAAAACAGCTACTGATAATGTTTTTACGTACCAACAAACCCGATCTCAGTAATTTACAAGATGTTAAATTCATATAAATTTGCACAATGTGATTTTTACAGAAGTGTACGAGTAAGCATGAAGCCATAAACCAAACTTTCTATGGGGTGTAAGAAAACAGTCAAACAAAAATAAGATCCGCACAGTTATATGCACAGCTAACACTTCCTCAAAAATCTTTTATTTAATGCTTCATCAGAGGCAATAAAAAACATGTGAAAAGTGCAAAAGGTGTATGAAGGTGCAAAACGTTTTCGAGACAAAACTCTTCCTCAGTGCCACATCGATTAGTGCACACCTGCACTAATCTTTTAGGATTTAGGAGTTTTTACCATCTATAGATGTATAAGAATTTCTTAAGGTATATCTGATATATCCTTTGTGCCTGCGTACATAGTATGATGTCCATGGTAAATTTTGATGATTTAATGGGTGCAGGTGTGCACGGATCTTATTTTTGTTTGACTTCATATTTTTTGGATCGACGCACCGGACTAACTATGTGAGTTGACATTGCGCATTTGGTGCTGCTCCTCTTCTGTGACTGTGTAAGAAAACATACAAATGAGATCATTCAAATTCACCACCAATTCATTAAAGAAAGTTACAAATTACTGAGTGTGTTGTATGCAACTATTTCGTAAATAGTAATTTAGTATTTAATTCTGAACAAAACCCCAGTCTGTCACACCAGAGAAATGAGAGTTATTTACAGTACATAAGTTGCACAAAAAAGGAAATCAATAGCCATCTAGCGGAAGTAGATAAATTTTGTTTCAGCCTTCAGTGTCTCTCCTGACCACTTATACCCTCACACACAACTCAAGAGAATAAGAATGTAAACGTACAAGCAGACACAAATGCTTGACCCGTTTATGACAAGTGTGCTGTTCAGTACAAATTTTGCACAATAGTAAACCAGATTATTATTCAGGTAGTTAACTCTAAACATACTGACTTTAGAGCCCACATTTAAACACTTGATGAGTGCAGTTTTACTTTCCTTTGGTCTAAGTAGCCAATAGCCTTTAGCTTGTCACAGCCTTGACCCAGGATTTGTTAGTCAGCTGCAGGTGATATAAGGGGGAGGACATTCTCATTCAATAGAGCATTTGATTGGTTAAAAATCTGTGTAGTGCAAGATGAGTCATCAATATTTTGTGTTTTTGTTGAAGGAAAAGACTGTAAATAATAAAAAAAAGTTTTAGAAGGTTTTTTTACATTGTTTATTCATTTAGCAGACACTTTTATCCAAAGTGACTTAATATTAAACTTAATATTTTGTTAAATTTCAATCAAAATATTTGAGAACAGCAAAATTATGCTTCATCTTTAAAAACAGCTTATGAAAATTTGAGTAAGTAGGCCACAATTAACAATCACATTCAACAGTGTTATTTTTGTGTGCTTTTGTTTTTCCACATTATACCCAGTAGATCTGTTAGTGTTTAGTGTTCCGTTAAGTTGGAATTTTATTACATTTACTCAGTTCACAAGGGACATTTAATTGATTTCACAGCATAAAAGGCCGGTACACACCAAGCCGACGGTCGGCCGACGGGCAGTTTTTGTTTGTCAGCCGACTAAGTTTTCTCAGTGTGTTCCGCACCGTCGGCTGAAGTTGGTCCTTGTCGGCTTGTTTTCGGCCAATTCAACATGTTGAATCGGCGTCGGAGCTCGTCGGTCAGTCGGGCCATCTGATCATTCTGATTGGCTGTTCAGCTGGCGAACCAGTGCGCGAGAAAGGCGTAGAATGGACGTGCTACTTGGCCGTCGGTTGTCGAGCGTCGGCTTGGTGTGTCAGGGCAACTTTGGATCCATGACGCTGCCGACGTCGGCCGACCCCGCAGTCTGCTTTCGTCGCCACTAGTTCGTCGGCGTCGGCTTGGTGTGTACCGGGTTTAATACTATATTTACTCAAGATTTTTAGTCGTAAAAATGTTCACCCCTGACTGTAGAGTATACATGTGTAGGGGACAGCAGATTTGCTTGTATTTTGTAACCCTATAAGAATATAACATTTTAGCATGGAGCTAAATGTAATAGCCCATGTTCAGATCCAGTTGCATGGGTTGCATCCAAATTTGCATGGGTTGATGATACATGAGAATTTAGCAATGCGTGTTTTGCTTTATGTTTTTCATTAGGGCAGAATCCAAATCTGAGCACATCTGAACATTCAGACTGGAACTTGAAAAATGATTTTAATTAAACTGTGCTTGTTTGAATGTCATGTGTTTACAAAAAATGCAACAGATTTGAGTCAGACAGTCCAAAAAAAAAAAAAATCCTATTCTTGCTTCCACTCTGAACAAGGCTGCAGAAATCCGTGTGTTGACATTAAGGCGATGTTTGAATATACTATATTCATGTTAGAGGTAAAACCCAGCGGTTTGCACAGCAGTAGGTATGTGGTATCCACTTTAACACACTACTGTCACTTCACACCAGCACATTATTTATTCTCTATGAGCACGTCTCTGGCAATGACGCAGGTGTGTATTCTTGCCAGTGTGTGTGTAAAAGAGACAAACCAGACATTCATAATTTAAGAGCAATGTCTGTTGAATGAGTGACTAC
>JAFVLL020021954.1:0-22762 GCA_021397915.2 Tor tambroides
GTTTTGTGTTCAGCAAAAGTGAGTCGTGTGGGTTTGGAATTACAATTTTAAGTTAACTGTTCCTTTAATATTGTTACAGATGGTTCATGCTGGCTTAACAGAAAAATCAAAAGGAGATGATGTGCTTGAAGAGCATGAAAGCCACCAATACATTGACAAGTGGGATGAGGAGAGCTTTGTTACATATACCAGAGACATGCTAAGCCACAGTTGCATGTTTTAAGATAATTGATTGATAATTGATTAATTTTTTGATTATTAAACAATAATAATAAAGAGTCTGACCTCCTTATAAAAAATGTTCCTAAAAAAATTATCAAATATAAATTTTTGGTATGCTTGCACTGTCATTTATTTATGTGCTGTCCCATCTTTGTGCATTCATTTTGGTAGGAGGAGTTCAACCTCAATGCAGAGAGAGATCAGTACGCACTTGGAATTATGACTTTCTTTCTGTCATTAAAAGACCAATTTTCCAGTAAGACTGACTTTCTTTTTACAATATATATATATATATATATATATATACACATACATTTACAGTGAATTAAATGCTTTTCCTTAAAGTGATAGTTCACCCAAAAATGAAAATTGAGTCATCATTTACTCACCCTTGCTCTAACACTGTATGCCTTTCTTTCTTTTTTGGACCACAAAAAGATAAAAAAAAAAAAAGTCCCAAACGTACTTGTCCATATAATGTCAGTATATGTCTTCTGTAAATTATTCAGAATATAATTTTTTTGTGTTCCTTAGAAGACAGGAGGTCCAAAATGATGACAGAATTTTCAGTTTTGGGTGAACTATTTTTGTATTGTCTAGATTTAAACCGACAGAGTGTGTCTGCCTCCCGAACAGTGTTCCGTAGATTATTACAGAGTTTGGGAGCTAAATAGGTAAAAGATCTCAATCCGTTAAAGGATTGTTAGACTGCATTAATTAGGTCAGCCTGAACTTGGAACACTTCCCATAACACACAATGTACTTTTTACATCGTTAGAAGAATGGCATCTACGCTAATATTAGTCTGTTTCATTCTTATTCCGAGGTCACCGTAGCCACCAGATCCAGTCTGTATCCAGATCAGATGGTGGATCAGCACCTAGAGATAACCTCTACAGCCCTGAATTACAGCGGAGACCAGGGTAAACAGATGAGCCCCAGAGACAGATCCCCAGTGAAGACCTCGTCTCCTAGACGGCCATCAGGGCAAGACCACGAACCAGAGTCCTCTGCACAATGTGACTTTGAGTGGATATCTTGCTTGGCTGAAAACTGCAGAGAAACGCGTCTCGTCATGCTGAAAACAAAGAATGACTACTCTCTCCAAGGAGGTCCAAACGCCATTAACAAAGACTGTTGTTTAAGCTGATAAATTTAAGCATTAAAAATCATATGACTTAAGAGTACCTATGGACCAAATAAGAAAGGGATAGGGAAGTGGTGTGTGGCCAAGTATGGTGACCCGGAGCAGTGGGCAGCCAATGCTGCAGCACCCGGGGAGCAGTTTGGGGGTTCAGTGCCTTGCTCAAGGGTCTCACCTCAATCATGGTATTGAGGGTGGAGAGAGTGCTGGTTATTCACTCCCCACACCTACAAGCCCTGCCAGACCTGAGACTCAAACCCACGACCTTTGGGTTACAAGTCCAACTCTCTATCCATAAGGCCACGGCCAAATGTATCAGAATACCAGAATATGTATTTTGTGCCTTTGCATTGATTTGCCTTGACATTATGATGTTTTAATTGTTGTAAGAACATGTTTTTACATGTTTTGAAAAATAAATGTGAAGACATTTTGGTGCAGGGAAAAATATTTACAATGTTTCAATTAAAAATAAATAAATATAAACGTGTATTGTTTTGTGGGTTTATTTTATAATATTTTCATCTGAACACTGGTGCAGTGTTGACCAGTTTGAACACCAACTTTGGTGTTTTCATCATCCATTCTGGTGTTAATATTTTACATTTTAAGAGTTGGTTAGTAACACTGTCAGGGTGTTAATAATGTTAACTCTTTCAAAAGTGTTAGTTTAACACTTTGCCAGCGGTATCCATATATACACTGGAAAAGTGTTATTTTTTTACTCTGAGGGAGTTAAATTCACTCTTTAAAATTTGCAGTGCATGAGGCAACAGGACTGTGTGATATTTCTTTACTCAATAGTTCAATTAAATAATAAGTTCAATGACTCATTCACAAAGAAACCTGTTTTTGAACAAATCAGTTGAATGATTCAACTTTAGTCAGGAAAGTCGTTGCCTGTAACCGAAATCGCATACTTCCCTACTATATAAGTGAAAAAAAAGCAAAATTTATTTAAAGCACTCATAAAAGAGTATGCAAAAAGTACCCAGATGACCTACTTCCGGTGAGATTCTGAAGTGTGCATACTATGGACACTTTACTATCCAGGCCATGGGAGAGGATTTATGAATGGCAGTCATGCACCGCAACAGACATGGTCACGTGACAATGATAACATAGCGAATATAGCATAGATATGTATACATATATACATATCTATGGAATGTAGTACATCCAGATTACATTCCACCTTAATTCTTCAACGCTGAAGTAAGCCATTTTCTGTGACTGTGCGAGACAGACTTCCGGTTCATTAGCTGCCGTAGGGAAATAATGACAAGAATAACAAAATGCAGTAAACTGTAAAACTGTTTGCACTACAAAGCAGTGTGTTCATAATTAGGATAGTATATTAAAAAAATATGGTAGACACACAATTTTGCAATATCAAGCAGCAAAGAGCTGTTTTGTACAGATAAAAATAGCTGGAAGGATGACACCGGAAGCCAAACCCGTAAAATATTACAAATGGCCGTGCCCGCTCTTTTATGGGAAAAATAATCTGCATATAACATATTCTTTTGCGGTCGTGAAGTAATTACTTATTCAAAAAAGTACCTAGGCCTACTCAAGACAGAATTTGAATTCTTTTCAGACAAACCGTGTCAATGATAAAGTACGAGTGAAACATTCTCTAACGTCCAGCGTGGGCTCTCACGTATGTAGGTTACAGTTGGCGGGCCCACACACGGTGGGCGAACCGTCAATAACCACCAACCCACGGGCTCACAACCTGAGTATTGCAGAGATCGGGCCCTCCCTCGCAGTGACGCATACAGAAACGACCAAGGAAATCCCCAAGTGAGAGTTACGACAGACTCTCACCACCGTAGATAGTGGGCAACTTCCGACTTGCGCTGAACACCGCGTACAAATCGACATAGAAGCCATATGTAAACCGTGTCCACGTTCCGGGCGAATACAAGGTAGGGATACGTTTCGTTGTTTTATATTTGTATATGTGAGAAATGTCGACTACAACATAACGTAATGTAAGCGAAAGCTTTGTTGTTGATAGGCGTGAACATACTCGAGCTCATCCGGTGCTTGCGATCAGTTGTAGCTACTTGTGTTTATAAAGTGTATATGTTTAATCCGACTGTTTATCGGGCTACTGTCTGATTTATTACGAATATTGATAACTGGATTTCATTATTTAGAGCGTAAAAGGTTGATGGATTCATTTTCCCGTGTTTTGCCCTCCCCAGGTGTTGTAAACACTACTATTGGATCAGTTTAGGTGGATTGACAAACATTTTGTCGGCGTCGCGGAAGTGCATAGCCAACCGACGACTTGCGGTTGTTTTTTATGAATACACCTAGCGAAGCACAGCAGCAGGAGGACATGTACGGCATGGCAGAAATGCCCAATCTCATACCACCGGCAGGTGCATTACAACCCAGTCCAGTAATCCCGTACGACCACGGACAGGCAGGGAGAAACAGACCAGACCTCCTGTCCGCCCCACGAAGAATTCAGCGAGCCCCCAAACTCGGACAGATCGGGCGGTCTACGAGAGGTGGGTGATATTAGGTTGTTAATATGTTTGTCATGTACTGTAGTTACTGTACAAAGATTTTGTCCCCAAAATCCTTAACCTCAGACCAAAATTCTAAATCAAAATTGGTATTTAAAAGCCTCCCTGGAGCTGCACATTTTGGTTATTTCCCTCATTTAATCCATCTGAATTATCTCATCAACTGGGTGCGTCCAATAAAGGAAACATTCAAAATATGCAGTGCTGGGGAAGCTCCAGGAAAAATTCCCTTTTCTAATGAACTACTCTGAAGCTACTCTAATACTAGTCTAATAACTACCAGAATACGCAAGCAACTTATAAAACTATTTTAAAATTCCTACCAAGTCCAACAAGTTTGTCTTGACAAACATCCCTTTTGTAGTTATTAAAAATAACTTTGAAGGGAAGTACTAATCATGACTAATAAAGCATTCATGTCGGAAAGATCATATTTACAAGTTGAATGCCCACGAATGTATAAAAAACTATATATATAAAAAAAGTTGCAAGTACAAAATACCATAGTATTGTACAAACGCAAAACAATATATGCCGATTAAATATACAGTGCCTTCATAAATTGAATAAAAACATACAGCAAAAACACATCAAACGCAGTTTTTATTCGTGTTTTGTAGGTATAGGGTTAAAAAATCTTAACCAGCTTTCCACAATTACTTGAACGGACCATAACTCATTGTGTTCACTTGTTTCCACTCTGTTGTCAAATGATGCATTTCTTCTTTTGTCTTTCCAGTGGTTATTGATGACGAGGACTTGGATGATATCATAAACAATAACAGAAGCTTCCCGGTTTCTCAGAGAGTATCACCTGTTGCCTGATGCATGACTGACTGTGCCAAAGCTGTTAAAAGGCCAACACACCAAAGCAGGCCTAGAGAATTGAACTAAAATCTCCCTCTCACATGTTGTCGTCGCCCTTCACTGTACAGCTTTTAAGGCTTTCAGCACTTCAAGGTCAAACGAGAGAACTGTGGACATTGCTTCCTGTTCACTTAATGCTTGCCCATCACTTCACTGATGTCGTGCTTCTGTAGCACTAAATGATCCTGTCTGGTGTTCTTGGTTTTGGAAGTTTCTTTCTTGAGGTGAAGATCTCGGTGATCTCTAATGCAACAGGGCTATATTTATTAAATTTGCACTTTACTGCAGAATAAGAAAGCTAACCTCAGCAGGTTGGATTACTCATCTCCCAAAGAGGACATTTTCCTGTGAAACTCTGTTAACGTGTAACGCGCCATTTGTTAAGACCTGTGGTTACCTTGGTAACCAGGGTCATCCATGAAATTTCTCTGAATGACATCGATTACTTGTTAATTGTAAGGATCTTTTTATTCGGTCACTGTTTTTATGTGCCTGTTGGTTTTAGTTTGAATTGAAATAAGTACAATCTTGAATGCATACTGACTGAGATCAACAATCAAATCTTCTAAACTGATCTCAGATGTTGGTTGAAGTACATTGCTCTTAAAAATGTTTTTGACTTCTAAATGTTTGCATGGAAATTAATGGATTTTTGTAAATTGTTTTGGGGGAGTGCAGTGGGGCGGGAGTAATAAAGTATGCATGAGTAACTTTATTGCATTTGTTAATGTTTGAAAAATTAACACATTTCAGGACATTGCAGGATGGTACTTTTCTATTTGGTCATTGATGTTTCTTTTTTAAAAATATAATTTAATCCTGTTTTCCAGGTTTAAATTATATTTTGAATCTCAGATTTCAGTATAGACTTACTCTATTTTTGTGTGATGTAAATAAGTCTTATTCAACCACCGGAATAATATTCAGCCTGATACAATGAAAGCCAACTTTATTGAAAATAAGCATATAAAACAAATGTATGAACAATAGCTAACTAGCACTGCCATTATCAATAAGCTTTTATAAGTAAAAAAAAATTTCAGATAGGCTCATGGACAATAAAAATGAATGTGAGGTGTATTGTTAATACTGAAATGTGTTAAGCAAATGAAAAAAAATCCTCGACCATCTGCAATTACACGAAATTACATAAGAGTGACTCAAATGAGTATTAAAAATGTTAGCATTTCTGTGGGATAAATACTCAAAAACAAATCTTAAAAAAAAAAAAATCTGCCTCCATTTTGGGCAACACCTGCTTGTTGGTTATAGTGCTCCCTAGTGGGCACTTTGAAAACACCAACATATATGACCCAATACCCAAGTTTCTCTGCTTTGACACAAAGAAAATAACCTAGCTGTTTACTTCATTGAAACACTGAGGGCTCAAAGCAATCTGTGAGTATTTGTACTGACACTAGATTTCTACAGTCCTCCACTTCAAAAAACTCCCAGAGAGTTTGTAGATACATTTTCTATTTGAATATTTGGACAACCGATTGCCCTTTTTATAATGGGACATTAGACAGTTTGTAAACTGATTTCTTTCTCAGCGACTGCTGTTTAACCATCATTATTCAGTTCATTATTTCGTTGAAGAAATTCTTCACCTTCTGAAGTTGCTGCAGTGTCTGTCCAGTAGGGGGCAGTCTTGGTCACACATACTCTTTGTTGCTGCTGCTTGCAGACCTTGCAGAGTTACTTTTAGGATATTTTGACACGTGTTTACTTCCAGGGCAAGAAGCAGCCAACATGGCTCCGCCGAGAACATCAAGAAATGACCCACCCCACGCAATGAAAATGGCTGCTCCAAACTCAAACCTAAAGAAAAAAAAAGGGGAAATGTTGTGAAAATTATGCATTATTATTATTTTGTTTTTACTATAACTGCTTTTGGCCAAAGTTCTAGAGTGTTTCTTAACTCTGTTCCTGGATGCTTCCCAACACTGCACATTTAGCATGTTTCCATAATCTAACCCACCCAATTTATCTCATCAACGCTAGTAGGAATGCTCCAAGAACTGAAATGGGTGTGCTGAATAAGGAAGACATCCAAAATGTGTCTTTTTGGTGGACATCCAGGAACAAAGTTGGGACATTCTGCTCCAGAAATTGTGCAAAGTAGAATTCCTTGTGCTCACTTGGTGTTGACTGGAGTGAAGGGGTTGTAGAAAGCACGAATCACATTGTGGGCAAACCACGAGCAGGCAACAATTGCACAGAGGGCTGTAGGAACAAAATAAAGAAACTGTTTTTTTTTTTAAAAGGCGGAAGATCTGTCTTTGCCAATATCTTCAAAGCCTTAGCTAGTTTTGCATTAGCTACCCTGTTTTCTTTGATGTTCATTGACTCGCTGCAGAGACTGATGTTATGTAAGAGCAGTTCAAACACGGTTTACTGTAAACTTGCACGAACAGTCTGTCTCAGTATCTCGCTCACACATACACTCACCTCCCACCAGCAGTATGATGCCTCCTGTCATGGCCGTGCGAGCCTTGCGAACTTTGTCATCAGCTCCACAAGTGGTGCACTTCATGCCCATGCAGGCCACACCAAGACCGCAAATGGACACAATGATACCCACAATCATCAAAGCACGGGTCGCTTGAAGATCACCTACAGGAGACCGATGGTGAAGGTCAGAGAAACATCAAAGAGATGTGGATTCATCTTACTGCTCATTGTGCTCCTATTGTGAGTTTCTACACTAAAACTAGATGTTGAGATGAAATTGTGCAACAACCATATTATAAATAATTTAATATTATATAAGTAATATTGAATTATTTATAATATTAAATTAAATTGAGTTTCTACTCAAAAACTAGATATTGAGATCTTAACAACCATATAATAAAAAATTAAAGAAAATAAATTACTATTTATTTATTATTTATATTAAATTATAACAAGTAAATTGTATCTACAACTGGATATTGAAATCTTAACCATCATGCAAATGGCCAATCCACTAGAAAATAGCTGTTAAATAAAAAATATTATAAATTATATTCATTTAATATTTTATTTAATTAAAATTATTATTAAATGAAAGAAAACTGTTAATAATTTATATTTAATTATAACAAAATTCATTCCTTGCTATGCTGTTGCTAATGTGTTCAGTGCCATTTTCACAAAAGTCTAAAGCACTAATAGTGATGCTTGCCTTAGCACATCTACTAATTATCCACTGTCCATATATAGTTTAAAAAAGGATGCCGCTAAAAAATGTTTATTAAAAATCTATCAGTTAGCCAATACAACTAAAAGAGAGCAAGAAGCCATTCCGACAAAACCCAGTCTGTGCCAGTGCAATCCTGTAAATGTGCACACAAAACCCACCAAGAGAGGAGGTTACAAAAGAGAACGTGCGAGGGGCAGGGGTGCAAGCTGTAGCGAAGCGGAAGAATTATTCCTCCCTCTCCTTTATTCATTAAAACACAATGAGCCATCTCTTGCCAGGCACAGAAAACTGTCAGCGGTGGAATTCAGGGGGTCACCCTTCATCCTCCTGTTTTCTCTCTTGTCTTTTGCTCCTCCCGCCATCCTATTTCAACCTGCTGTCAGGTGCAGTTCCAGCTGGTTTCAACTGGAAGTGTCCTGCAGTTTTCTCAGAAATGACCCCTGAGGTTCTGCACAGAGCCCCTCAGTAAATACATCAAGTCAAAGAGTGAACAGCGAGAGCTAAATCTCAATTTAGAACAGTCAACGTTAATTTGTAGAGAGTGTTTCTGCAAACACTGAGGTAGAACATGAGGTTGTGGTTTCCTTTCCCAGTCTTTGGGGAACTGAGGGAATGGGGAATTTTTCTGTAACAGCCCTAAACCCAAGCACTCAATTCAATGAATAAACTCATTACTGGTAGCTGGGCGTGTTAATAAAAATATTTTGGCAGCTATAGAAACAATGGATTACGTTTTTCCTGGTTAAGCAAAGGCTGCTGTCACCAAGGCTACCTGTCCTGCCTAGTTACATTACAGTCATACAGTAGATTCAAAGTCCCACTGGCGAGGCCAGCATCCATTAATCAAGCTCTGGCTGGGAATGGCACCGGTGTTTATTTGAGTGTGTGTGTGAAGAGTTGGAAACTATGACTTCAGATGCCAGAGAATTCCAATAAACACCTACAGTATAGATTTACAGTATATTACAGGACAGCTTCATCTGTTAGATCAATTTATATACATAATGGACATATGATATTGTGTTTTTAATCAGCCATTGGGATTTTCTGCATTCTAATTTAGATTTATTCTTTTTCCATTAACTTGAATCCTCTGGCTCCTTTACATGTGGACCTTCAGGTAGGCTATTACAAGCAAATAATAATGTACTAAAAATATGGAACATTAATAAATAAAATTAATAATGAGAGAAAATTAACAAGTAATTTGAGTTAGATAGATAGATAGACAGATAGATAGATAGATAGATAGATGACACTTACTGTCTAATTGTAGAATGGAGTCGTAGATTTTGCACTGAAGCTGTCCGGTGCTCTGAAACGCGCAGGACATCCACAGTCCCTGGTAAGTGGCCACTGCCGTGATAATACTGTCCCCCACGTACGCGGACATCTTCCACTGCGGGAGGATGGTGCCCACGATCAGTCCAATGATGCCAATCAGAGAGAGACCAAATCCAAGCAACTGAACGCCCGAGTTTGCCATATTTTTTTGACAATTAATGGCAAGCTGAGCAACAGATGCCAACAAACTTCAGGAAAGACTCGTCTGACTCGCACCTGTTGCTCTCCGAAGAACCTCTCCGAAAAAAACTGTCGATGAAGTTGAGAAAGCGAGCAACTCTGAAAATAGCTGTCTGTCAGTCAGCTGGCGGTGCTTATATCTTGACACGGATGTCAGTTACAGTCGAAGTGTCGCGTAAAATACAGATGCCGAAGTGTAGTCTCAAGCGAATGTGAAGGTAACGGCTGGCTGGCGCGCGATGCCCGTTGTGCCATGCCCGGTGTCGTGACGTCACACACATTCAATAACTCGCATCATCTTCACTTAAGTTTTAAACTTTTGTTATCCTACAACAAATATCGGGTATCAGATTACGTTTATGTTTTCTCTATATTCTTCTAGTCAAGTGTCTTTAAGGAAACCCGCTTCCACCAAAAACACGTTGTGGTAAGTCATATAACATGAAAGTCTAAATTATGAGATACTATATCACAATTATGAAATAAAAAGTCTAAATTATGACATAAAAGTGATTTGGGATTTCCTTTTGGAAGTTGGCGGAAAAGGGCTTCCATAAAATAAAACACTTGTTATAGTTATGCGCCTATTACTATATCAATTTTACCTTCCATTTTCGCTTGTTTACTTATCGGTGCTTAAAAAGATTCAGATTTAATACAGTCCACAGCTATTGCCTATTCAGTCTCAGAACCTCAGTTTACATCTTGTCCATTTCTTGACACGTTTGTCACGTCTAACCATTCCATCAGGTGACCTCTGCACTTCCAGTGAAAGGGGAAAAAAGTTTGGAACACTATCAGCTATTGTCTGCGGTGCAGAGTTGGCGCCAATGTTACAATGATCTTACAAAGGTAAGGAGGAAATATCTATAACCTGAGAAAAATAGGGTGGAAGCAATAATGCTATTCGAAGAGGAAATGATTTTCACTCCAGAAAGTGTCTCTGTCTGACACCCTGATGTTTTCAGTTGATGGTTTCTTTTAAAAGGTTTTAAAGGTAACAAATCGAATAGTTAACCAAAAAGTCACAGTTTTGCTCTCAGAATTCTCAGAGAAGAGAATGTGTAGGAGAGGGGGAATAATAATTGGTAGATACAGTAGAAGGAACGTCTTTACTTTAGTAACATCTTGAAATTAGCACACACCACCCCGGTCACCCCTGGTAACATGATTTATCTGTCACCCTATTGGCTAGTTCCTGAGCACTGGGCCAAGCCTTGACACACAAAAGAAACTTTGACATTTTTTTCGAAGCTTCTGTCCCCACCTAGTTCCAGTAAACAGACAACACTCCGTAAAGTTGGAGCAGACAGTTCTAAATCAACCCCAAGAAGAACAGAAACTCCCTTCATGGCTTTTCTTCTGGCTGGCTCCAGGGCTTTTTTTGAAGTTTATAGACAGTGATTAAACTGGTGTAAGCCTCCTTAGAAGCCCACTGAACCGTTAGCAATAAAACACACAGGGCTCTGGTTTCCCCTCAAAAGCAGTGACTCGGCTAATGAGCTTTTCTTATTTCATTATTTCTTACCTCTTTCTTTTACTTCTTATGCAACTAGGTGCCTTCACAGAAATGTAGTCACACAGGCCAAACTGATGTAATCTAGGAATTCCAATGTCTTTTTTTCTATTGATAACTTTAAATTAAAAATAACAAAAACACTCATTTGTAATATTTTTGAAAAGAGTTCTTTTATGCTTACTAAGACTGCATTTATTTGATCAAAAATACTGTAATTTGTTTTGAGAACAAAGTGTGCCAAGACCAGAAACATACACTTCGAAAATAAAATATTCATTTTGATTTAGTTTTTTTATGCTGACTTTAAAGACCTGTAACCTCCATGATGCAATAAAAGAAAAATAATGACTTTAATGTCATGCTACAGTAATTGATCCAACACAAAATATTAGCAAACTAGTATAAAATTGGTCAAGTAAATCCACATAATTTAATGTTAACCTAATAAAAGCTGCTGTATAAGGTAATCATGAACCATATCATGGCTAAATATGAGCCGCTAGTTTGGCTCTGCCTGTTTATTCAGACTTTTATCCCTGGTTTCACAGACAAGGCTTAAGCCTAGTCCCAGACTAAAATGTAAGTGTGAGCTATTTCAACTGAAAGAAATTTGCATTGCACTCAAATGTCTTAATTGAACTATGGCGTAATCCTGGCTTAGTCTAAGCTCTGTCTTTGAAACCAGGCCTTAAAGTTTTAAATCTCATATTATCTGAGAATTAGCTAAGAGTAAGTGGTTCATCACAATAATAATACATGGACAACAATGTTAGATAATATTTGAATCACTGGCTAAAAAATAGGTGTGTCAGTCAGAAAACTGTCAGCTAATGTTGTTAAGAATTGACTGCACATCAGTTCATTAACTTTACCCGTGGCTACGCATGGAGTTACGGCATGCTTGTCAGACTTTATATCCTAATGGTTCAGTGACGAGTCAGATCCAGGAAGGATTTAACAAACCACTGCTGGCAGACAGAAAAAGCTGCACACAAGGAGAAAAATATGGCTGTTTAGATTATACTGAATGCATGTGATTATAATTTGTATGTTATATTCTCCAGGGCATTAGAGATGCCTAATTTATCAAAGAAAAGAATTGCAAAATAAACAAACAATAAATACATGACAAAAAACAATTAAGGCAACAATTTACTGTACATGCTCTCTCTGATTTATGAACACCAGATCAATGAAAAAGTTAAGAAAACAGGTAATCCAGACTCTGGCAAGAACATTTTCTTAATATCTTACTTAAAAAGTGAAATAATTATTCTGACCCCAGGTTTCAAAGACAAGGCTTAAGCCTAGTCCCAGACTAAAATGTAAATCTGAGCTGTTTCAACTGAAAGAAACTTGCACTGATTGATCTTAAAATATATCAATGCCTTTGTTTTGTGTCAAGATGGACAAAAGTAATGTTTTTGTCTAAGGCACATTTATAAAAATGACTTAAATGTCCTAATTGAACTATAGCCTAATCCTGGCGTAGTCTAAACCCTGTCTGTGAAACCAGGCCTTAAAGTTGTATTTAATATAGTGACCAAATACAGTATGTAATTAGTGACAAGTAAAGACCAAATATATGATTATAGTGGATGAATTGAAAAAAAAAAAAAAATGAAAGAAAGGAAAAGAAAAAGAAAAGCAAAATAAATATATGGTTTTCTGGTGCCCCCTAGAGTCAGTCCACACAAACTACAGTCTTACTATGTTTTGTGTTCAGGAGCTGTGCAGTAGCTGTGTGGTTGTCATTTAAGGGATGTGCTCATGGAAAAGGTTGGTCAGGAGTGTAGTTGAAACTGGCATCCAGAAACATGGCCAATGTGCCCAGGGTAGTAATGATGACAAAGAGCCAAAGGAAGAGCCAGTCATCTGTCATCTACGCAAGCACACATCAAACACAGAAACAATGGGATATGTTGATCTCACTTACACAGGAGGATGTGTATTGTCAATTTATGAATAATCATGAGGATTAGGGACAGACCGAGAGGAAGAGCCTTAGATAAAGGTTTCTTTGTGTATCTGTGAGTATGCATGGAAAAACAGAGACGGAAAGTGAATGAGAATGTGTGTGGTTTGTGAGCATGTGTGTTCATAGACTTACAGTATCGTCCACATCCTGTTTCTTCAATTGTTCAGACATGTACGTGATGGCGGCGATTGCAGATTTGAGATTCGGAGGCAGAATCAGACAATAGTTGTCACTGTTTGAAAACCTCTGCAACTTCACAGTGCTCTCATTATGACTGAAAAGCACAAATACACACAAATGAAAGAATGATTAACCCTAAACAAAGGTTCATAAGTGTACTAACAAAACACAAATTGTCATGCTGTAGTGTCTCCATGTCCACTTACTGTAAGTGGATCATTAACGTAATATGACATTCTAACAATGATCAATAAAGGAATAGTTCACCCAAAAATGAAAAAATGCTGAAAAATTGCTCACCCTCAGGCCATCTCCTGCTCACCAGTGGATCCTCTGCAGTGACTGGGTGCCGCCAGAATGAGAGTTCAAACAGCTGTAAACATCACAATAATCCACACTACTCCAGTCCACCAATTGACCTATTGGTAAGCCCCTCCCCTCGAACACAGATGAGCCAATGGCAGTTGAGTATCAGTTGCACAGGGAGCGGAACTCAGACATCTTTAGGTTTCCATAGAGAAACATTGGAAGATCCGAAGCTCACATCTGTTTGATGGTGTTTATGCTACAAAAATGGAAAAACAATGTGCCTGGGGTACTTGTAACACTAATTCCAGTTATCCTGAGAGGATAGGCAATGTAAATTTATTTTATTCCATTTCCTGAACCCAAACAAAACAGAGCAAAATAAGCATTCAACCCTAATCCCAATGAAGACGAAATGTTCATTTTCTGGTTGTCATACACTCATGAAGTTACACTTTTCATCTGCTCAAGCAGAATGTTAATGTCGTCTTGTGTTTCAGCAAGCTATCTCTGGCTAAAACTAGCTAACATTGAAGTTAGTGAGTCCATGCTAACGTACAAATCTAAATAGCGGACTCTTCTCACGTCACGTAGAGTCAGTATAGGTCAAACACACATAAACGAAGGTCTACATTTCAGTGACTTTCTATATTAAACTGGTTAAATGTAAATTAATTTAATTGTACCCTGCAGTACATGAACAGTGTTGATCCTGCATGTTGTCATCCACGAACATGAGGCTTCTCCTACTTGCATTGTGATCTGTAAACCCTCACATCAAAATTAATCGAGCTACCCACCACATTTATTTTAAAATCTTTTACATATCCCTCCATTTAATTCCCACTTGAATGGTGGTCCTTCAGTGTCCAAAATTGTTCAATAACATCTTGTGACAATGTTTTCACACCGACAGCTGTCATTACAAGACAGTGAACAACTCTGTTTGTTTGTCTGAGTGAGCAATAGTGGAAATCATAACATAGGTCAGTTAACGTCTTGTGAAGTAAAAAACTGTGTGTAAAACAAATCCATCATTAAAGGATTTGAACTTTAAACTTCTGGTCAAAATATGAGTCCATAATCCATACTGACACTTCCTCCAGTGAAAAAGTCCATCCCCTGTTGCCCTTTCCCACCAAAATCCACTGAAATATTTGTTCAGAACTATTTTTGACTATTTTTTGCATTAAACAATGCATGATCTGTGCATATTTCTCACCTGACTCAGACAAGATAACTTTTTCACAGGAGAAAGCAATATTATGGTTAAAGGCAGCATTTTGCTTCACAAGATATTAAATGATGGACTGGAGTTGTGTCAGTTACTTTTGGATTATTGTGATGTTTTTGTCAGCTGTTGGACTTTGACGGTACCCTTTCACTGCAGAGGATCCACTGGTGAGCAAGTGATGTAATGCTACATTTCCCAAATCTGTTCCAATGAAGAAACCAATTCATCTATATCTTGGAAAGCCTGAGAGGTGAGTACATTTTCATTTTTCATTCCTTTAAAAATTGCTTATAAGTATGAGCAGCAATTTGGCCCTTTGATATTAATTAGGATATGACATTATATTGCTCACAATTCTCAAGCACTCAGATTTCAATTTACTCAATGCTGAGAACCAAAAAAAGAGGTAATATTGGTGACTAGATGGTACTTGGCCATAAAATGTTTGACATCCACGGGTACAGCATATAGGCTTAATATGCTGTCCTCATCTCCCTCTTTTATCCTGAAAAATAAAACCTGTCCCATGACCTGATCAGTCTGTAAGTGACAGCGGCAACATTTAGACAACATGCACTTATTTATAATGATTTACTGCACCTGTTGCATGTTTACATTTTTAGAACAACACTAAGTTATTCATGCATAAGTCGCCATCATAATACTAGGAGAAAATCATCTATTTCACCTACTAAAAGTAACAGCATACTTCTCTGCAACAAGCCATACAATTTTGCAGTACAAACCCTGCAGGATGAGTTCTGAAATAAATGAAACATGGTAATAAATAACCAAGTATGAGCAATAGCAATTAGAAAGCATCACTAATAATATATAACATTGTGCAGCAATGTAGTTTTGCATGCCGTGTTGTACAGTAACATGGGTTCATTGTAGAGGTCAATATTGTGTTGCTCTGTGCTATAGTGGGAATGAGTCTGTCATACAGTGTAGAATGAATGAGAGCAGTGCTGTGTCTGGGACTGACCTCTCCTCCTTCACATTCCCATTCTTTCAAGGGTGAGTTTTTTCCAACAGGGATTATACAGAGAGCACCACATGTCCGGCACATGATATGCACGGTCAATGAGATGCATACCGGTATTGACAGGAACTCTTAACAACTCATACAACTATTTGTTTCCACATATTGTATGTGTGATGTATGCACTCACTTTCCTATGCATATGTTGCATGCACATACCTAATCTATAAAGACCAATCCTCGCATGATTATCTGCATAGACCCACTCATGCAAACAGACCTTTGCACAACATAAACAAACAGTGCACGTAAATGCAACACAGATTCAAACTCTATCATGTTCTATACTCTTACACCTGTCTTTTCAGCCAGTTAAATAAACCTATCAGTGGATGCTAGGACATCAGAGTAACAAGCTGACTACATTTTTACCAAGCATTTTAGGCTGTTTTCAGCACTTAGGCTGGTTTAAAATTCACTTGAACCTGACTTGCATTTTCTGCAGTGTGCTCTTACATTCTAAAATAGCTAGCAGCAATGGGACAGAATGCAATGTTTTAATGTGCAAAAAGACGTAGTGTTATCAGCATGCTATTTAAACCACAACCACCAAAAAAAATAAAAAATAAAAAAAACCTAGAGCAACTACTCGTTGGTTGGACAACTAGCTGACCACTGTTACTCAACTCATGTTACAGGTTTCTTTTCACATCTTGCTCTGGACTGCAGTGTATTTGCGTTAATACTACCTCGATTACCAGTGGCAGCTGTGTGGCACTTTTGTTGTTATTGTTAAGTAAAATTAAAACATTAAAAATAGTTTTCATTAATTAAAATAAAGCTGAAATAAAATATAAATATTAGAGGAAATCAACTAAAATGACTGAAAATGTTAACTGAAATAACTAATTGAAGTAAGCTTAAACTGAAGTACTAAATTTACTAAATAAAACTAAATTAAACAAAAATTAAGCTAAATAGAAACATAAACAATAAATAAATAATAAAAAAAAAATGATATTAGAACATAAAATTACTACATAAAATAAAAATATAAGCCAATTAAAAATATTAATAAATAGTGTATTTTAATATATAAATAATACTAAAATATCACTTTTAAGGACTCAGGAGGACAAAAGGGAAGGATAAAATGTCAAAAAAAAAAAAATATTCAAATACATTTGCCACTCTTCTTACAAAATACCACAATACAAACTCAAATTATGTATTTTTAACAGCAGTTAACTTCCTAAAATGAGGTTGTATTGCTTTCATACCAACTGTGTACTGGGTATCCAGACACCTGTTTTCAAGAAAGGCCTGAGTTCATTACACATTTTTCACACCAACCAAACTTTGACATCAAAAAAATTTGTGGTTGTTCCAAAGTTTGGATAGCAAGTACCACCTGCTAATAAAAATGGATCACATACAATAAAATGAAATCACTTCTCTTATCCTGTAGCCCTCAAGACCGGCACCATGTCTTGAAGGACTTGTGAGCTTAGCACTTTAATAAAGCTCTAGCGGCATGCAGCCATCTTAAGACCACCTGTTAGACTGGCTAAAGAGTGGCACACTCTGCGGCACCAGATTACAGGAGCAAGAGTGACAGGGCACAGGTCACGAGCCATTCTCAAATAGATGAAGAGGAGGAGAAAAGGCACACCAGCGCGCCTGCACAATAGTTCATTACTTCTATTAAGGACAGATGGAGACGCGTCTCTGCTACACACACACACACTGTAAACTAAAGCAGAGTCATGCGCACATTTTCAGAGAAAACCCATCCATCTGTCCATCCAAATGTCCATTCATCCATTTATGTGCATCCTCCACCTTCGGCCCTCCCCTGCTCTTCTTGTGTGCATTACACTCTAATGCCTCAGCTCAACAAGGGCTTAGACTCTGGCGACTTTGGAGGGGTGACTGGGCTTAACTGGGCTGAGATCAAATGCCCTTGGATTGAGAGGAGGAACAGCCAGCAAAGAGACTTTCATCATCCGCCCACTCTGATCTGTGTTTATGAGCGTTGTTTAAAAGTGAGCAATATTGCCAACACCAGCAGATTATGGTACAAGCACATTAAAGTGCTGCATATTGATTTGGCATCTATGTGTGTTTTTGTCTGAGTGAGTGTTCATTAATTGTGTCTAACAAGAGTTGTACTTAGCATTTGCAGTCAAACAGTTTTGACAAGACCAATAGGCAAAAACACAAGACAAATAGGTAAAAAAAAAATAGGCAAACTACTGTAAACTTTATTTTGTGGTTATAAACTTTAACCACAAGCAATCAGATGTTATTCTACTCAACTCCACAGAACATACAGTACATACAGTTCTATTATGACAACTCTTGGAAGATTTTAGCATGGTAATGGATATGACATGTTAATGTAATGGCGTTCTGGTGGTTGGTTATTGCTGTTGTTGTAGATTATTGCTGCTGCTGCTGCAAAGCAAGTACAGGAACTTGCTACTGCCAATACTGATATGGCTCTGTGATTATTTAAGACATACTGCTGCTGCACAAATAGCATATAAAATAACCCGTAGCAGATCTATACTGGTGGAGCTGGGGAGGTGGAGGGTTTCAGAGGAACTCTGAAAGTGCATTGCAAAATGCTCTAGTGGATGCTAACCAGCCATTTAAATGTAAAGCAGCAAGCTTATTGGCTGCGTATGCAACATGAACCAATCAGCTTGTGCCAAGTAGTTTAACGTTGTGAATATCATCAGTTTGGCATCAGCCTGCACCATCTAGAGTTTCATGACAGAACTTAGCATTTTATACATTATTTCATATACAGTCAGGGCCAAAAATATCGGCACCCTTGCAATTCTGTAAGAAAATGCAACCCTTCTCTCAGAAAATTGTTGCAGTTTCAAATGTTTTGGTACTCACGTTTATTTTTTTTGTTTGCATTGGAACAACACAGAAAAACAGAGAAGAAAAGTCAAAACTGATACAATTCCACACAGAACCCAAAAATGCACTGGACAAAATTATTGGCACCCTTAACTTAATATTTGGTAGCACCCCCTTTGGAAAAAATAACTGAAATCAATCGCTTCCTGTAACCATGAATGAGTTTCTTACACCTCTCTACTGGAATTTTGGACCACTCTTCTTTTGCAAACTCCTCCAGATCATTCAGATTTGAAGGATGCCTTCTCCCAACTGCTGTTTTGAGATCTCTCCACAGGTGTTCTATGGGATTCAGATCTGGACTCATTGCTGGCCATTTCAGAACTCTCCAGCGCTGTTTGTAACCATTTCTGAGTGCTTTTTGAAGTGTGTTTCGGGTCATTGTCCTGCTGGAAGACACATGACCTCTGGTGGAGACGCTAAATTCTTTGGTAATCATCAGATGTCATGATACCGTTCACACAGTCAAGGCATCCAGTGCCAGAAGCAGCAAAGCAACCTTAAAACATCGTTGAACCTCCACCATGTTTGACTGTAGGGACTGTGTTCTTTTCTTTGAAGGCCTCGTTTCTTTGTCTGTAAACAGTGCCATGATGTCCTTTACCAAAAAGCTCTACTTTTGTCTCATCTGTCTACAGTACGTTCTCCCAGAAGGATTGTGGTTTTGTCACATAAGTTTTGGCAAACTCCAGTCTTGCTTTTTTATGCGTTTGTGTCAGCAGTGGTGTCCTCCTGGGTCTCCTACCATAGCGTCCCTTTTCATTCAGATGGCGACGGATAGTGCGAGCTGACACTGTTGTACCCTGTGTCTGCAGATCATCTTGAATTTGTTTGGAAGTTAATCAGGGTTCTTTATCCACCATTCAAACAATCCTTCGTTGTAATTTTTCATTAATTTTGCTCTTCCGTCCACGTCCATGGAGGTTAGCTACAGTGCCATGGGCTGTAAACCTCTTGATGATATTGCGCACAGTAGACACAGGAACATTAAGATCTCTGGAGATGGACTTGTAGCCTTGAGATTGTCCATGTTTTCCCACAATTTTTTCTCTCAAATCCACAGACAACTCTTTACATTTCTTTCTTTTCTCCATGCTCAGTGTGACACACAACACAAAGGTTGAGTCTAAATACAAATTACAGGAGCATCACATGCTTGAAAAGCAATTATTTCTTACAATATTGACAAGGTGCCAATAATTTTGTCCAGTCCATTTTTGAGTTCTGTGTGAAATTTTATCAAGTTTGACTTTTCTTCTCTGTTTTTTTTGTGTTGCTGCAGTGCAAACAAAAACAATAAGCATGTGAATACCAAAACATTTGCAATTGGAACAATTTTCTGAGAGAAGTGTTGCATTTTCTGACAGAATTGCAAGGGTGCCGATATTTTTGGCCATGACTGAATATGAATTTTTATATGACATTTAATCTTAAAATGTTTTAGAAGACACACAATTGTTATAAACAAAAGCAGTGTTATTTTGTGATTGATTGAGACTAATTTTATTGCACACAATACTAACCTTCCTCTCCAAGGCAATACCAGCTCTGGGTTGATCTTTCGGATGAAATATTCACCTCCAGGTTTAAGACCTTGGTCCAAACAACCCAATGGGATGTTTTCTTTTGGCTCGTCCTCCACTGGTTTCTCAGTTTGGGGCCTCAGCACACCCAAGTAACGGGGCAGCAAGTTGATGAAAACCTGCAGAATGTTAGATGACAGGAAATGCTTCCAGCTTTAAGTAAGTTTATGGAATAATATAAATAAGCTGCTTTTTTATATCAAGATCTTCCTGATTGTGAATCTTCCTAAAGTTCACCTTTCGCACCCATAAGGGCATGTGGTGTGTGCTGGGAGTTCTGTGGTGAAGGTTCAGGACCACCACACTAAGGATGACTGAGAATGTCACCAGGATCATGGTGAACATCACATATTTAACGATGATAGGAATGCCAAGTGATGTTTCTGGAACTTTGTCAGCCAACAACAGCATGAAAACAGTGAGAGCAATGAGGACTGAGATGGACAGAGTCATCTTCTCACCTGAGGGAGAGATCAGAAAACATACAGACACATTGAATTCCATTAACTTTCTGTATAAATAAAATTACAAGCGATTAAATACGCTAATTTAAAATTGCTCAAGACAAAAGACAAAGTTGTATCCACATTTGCATACAGCTAAAATACTTCTTCTGTAGTTCTGAATAAAAAAAAACACTACCATTCAAACATTTGGGGTCAGTACAAAAAATATTAAGCAGCACAACTGTTTTCAACACTGATAATAAGAAGAAATGTTTCTTGTGCAGCAAATCAGCATATTACAATGATTTCTGAAGGGTCATGTGACACTGAAGACTGGAGTAATGGCTGCTGAAAATTCAACTTTGCCATCAGAGAAATAAATTACATTTTAAAATAAATATATATAAAAAAATGGAAAACAGTTACTCTAAATTGTAATAATATTTCACAATATTATTGTTTTTCTGCATTTTTGATCAAATAAATGCAGCCTTGGTGAGCACAAGAGACTTGACTTCAAACTTTTGAATGGTAATGTAGATTAAATTAGTCAGGATGTTTCATAAAACATCAAAGTTGAACATAAAACTGGACAATTTACAGTCACCATACTGATATTTTAATAAAAGATGGCCACCTGCACCAGGTGGAAGATAGAAGACAAATATGGCCAGCACACTGGTGAGGATGCAGGGCACGATGATGTTAATGATGTAGAACAAAGGCTTCCTCTCAATGATCAGGTAGAAGGTGATGTCCTCATACAAGTCATCATGGATGTTCTTTCTGCTGGGCTTGTGACAAATCTGCCACTCACCGTTCTCTTAGGGAAGAGAGAGGACTGATGAGAGAAAGAGAAATAGAAGGAAGGAGAGAGTGTGCCATGTGCCAAGTTACTACATTGTTTGGTGACCATAAACAGCCTAAAGGTAAATTAACTATATTAATTTGCTGAAGATTCATTTTGTACAAATATTATTTTCATAAATAAATATAAATAAATGCTGAAATTATTGTATTATACTATGGTTCCTGACCTTGGACAGGAAGCTTTCACTTTTAGGAAGAAGTACACTAACCAGTAAATGCATTCTCATCAATCACTATTTCATGGAGCTCGTTGCCATCTTCATCTAAACCGTACTGAAGGTCTACTTCTGAGGAATCATATGTGTAGGAACGAAACACCATTGTGCAGTTCTGCCAGTCAAATGGAAAGTATGCCACCTATAGGGATGGAGAAAAGATTTGAACACAATACAGTACAATACAATAATAACATACTTTAAATCATTAATATGCCAAATGCGATTTGTGGTTCAAGGTTCAACACAAGTTAAAGCTCCAACAATAGTTGTGATTCTGACAAATAATTTATAAAATAACATACATATATTCAATGCATTGGCGACAGAACTCTATTTCTACTGATCTCAGAACATTGCTTTAATATGTTAGCATACTAACAAGCTTACATGTACCTCTATGGAACAGGAGCTGCGGTAGATGGCTGGCGGATACCAGGAGACAGTTCCATCACTCCTCACTAGTACGTTTACATACAGGGCAACGTCAAACTGACCATCATTACTATTAAACAGAAAGAGAACTTCTCAGTCAAGTCCTAATTTCAGTGCCTTTTGCAGGTTTTATTTCATGACAAAAATAAAAGGTTTTCAATTTAAGTATGATACTGTGGCAAGTGCCCTGTTGCTGCGGTGCAGCACTGATCATGCACTTCTTAAAACAAAATCTTTCAAATGTTTGGCAGTGTGGCACTGTAGCAGGATGTTCTCACTTGTTGATTAGGTAGATGTCTGGACGCCACACTTTTAAGGGAGGAATTCGCACAACATCAATATTGTCATAGTCCTCAGGATTCCAAGATAACCTGTAATCTGTCCATTCCTTGAAATGAAAGAGAGACAGAAAGAGTGGAGAGGGAATGGATTTTCCATTAAATTCTACTTTTTTTTCTTTTTTTTTACACTGACACTTTACATTTCTTCTTTTTATTAAGCAATTTTGAACCTTTGTCTTCATAATTTAACAGAAAAACTTGACATATATATATATATATATATATATGTGTATGTGTGTGTGTGTGTAT